>CM065486.1:12181902-12365014 GCA_032873175.1 Leptopilina drosophilae
ATAAAAATTAAAAAATTCAAAATAAATAGATCCCATCGTTTGCCCACAATCAGACAACGCCTAAAAGTTGTTAATTTAGTTCTAGTTTCTTACAAAATTTTTTGAAAAAAGTCAATCGATATATACATTTTTAAAAATAATTTTTTTTTTAAATTAAAAAAAATTTTTGGAAAGTTTAAAAAATAAATTTTTTTTTATATTTTTATAAAAATCTACGTATAAAAACAAAATTTTTCATATATAGAACGTCAAATTTGGTCAATTTTTGACCGAGTTATAACCATTTCAAAAAAACATTTTCGTAAAAAACGTGATTTTTCAAAAACCTGTATCTCTTAAACGGCTTGATGAAAAAATTTGAAAAAAATCATGGTAGCTTATTTCAATGAGCACTAAAAGAAAAAAAATATTTGAAAAAAATCTGAGATGCAAAAGTCAAATACTGTCCGATTTCGCGTGGAACGCCCCATATATATTTATTTTTTGTTTTTAATTAAAATAGTCGGGAATAGGTAAGCACAATTCTTTCAACAGAGGACTCCCAATAAAACCTGCTTTATTTGAATTAGGTATACCATCTGAGTATCTATAACATTAAATTTAACAATTTTGTTTATGACAGCAATTTCCAATACTCCTATAATTGATATATATATATATATATATATATATATATATATATATATATATATATATATATATATATATATATATATATATATATATATATATATATATATATATATATATATATATATATATATATATATATATATATATATATATATATATATATATGTATATATATATATATATGTATTTGAATAATTAATGGGTGAAAAATTTGTTATTGTATTTTTGCTTATTAAATTTATTTTTATATCTGGATTATAAATAAAATCTCCGTCTTTTTTATCAAATAGTCTGATGATATAGAAAGTACAATATTAGTAGGTCGTTTTAAAATTTGTTGTGACCAATGTTTAAGCATAACTTTTAGACAAATTTTAGATTGAGTTAGTTTCAAAATTTGAATCAAAATAAAAAATAGACCCTAAGATGCCGGGTAGTAGAGAGTTATTATCATAAGAAATTACTTGAAACTTTATTAAGGGGGGGGGGTAGGGTCAAACAACTTTTAAAATTAAAATTTTTTAATTAAAATTTATAATAAATTTTTTTTTGACTGATTTATTTATTGTTTAAAATGGATCGAAATGGTAAGAAATTTTCTTGAGAACCATAATAGACAAGTTTGCCGGACGGCATAAAGTGTCTATTGCAGTACTATGTTTTGCTGAACGGCATAAGAATAGTTCAGTTAAGGCTTTAAAGAATTTTCCGATGGGAAATTACTTTTAATATTAAAAGAATCTCAGCTTGACAAATTTGCCGGACGGCATAAGATGTCAATTTAGTACTGCAGATTGCCGATCGGCATAAAAAAATAGGTATTATTTTTCTCTTGATTATCAAAATTTTAGGATTGGAAATAACAAAGAAAGATTACAAGTTTAATAAGTTTGCCGGATGGCATAAGAACACTTCCAGCTATGCAGTCTTAATATTGTTAATATGGATAGTGAATTTTATTAACACGGCAAAGAATGTAGCATGACAAGTTTGCCGGACGGCATAAAATGTCAAACGTGGAACTGTAATTTTCCGAACGGCATAAGAACAATTCCAGCCACACTTCTTAACTATGATAATATGAAAAGAATTTGTTTTAAAATAAAAAAAGGTAAAACAATTAATTTTTTATAATATTTAAGATAGAACAGAATCCCACAGTTGCTACCAAATCAGCTGTTACATCCTGAGCGGAAAGCGAGGTTATTTAGAATTTTAATTATTATTTAATTTATTACGGAGGAATGGTAGGCTGATTAAGTCAAGTTGGTAAAGCTTGACCATTTATTTTTATGTGGGTACGTTCCCTTCTATGGAACCTACGGGGATCGCCTTGCAATTACTTAAAATATAATTGTTATATAAGTACCTTTTTTAATAATTTAGTAATTTTAATGTATTTGAACTCAGTAAATGAATGATTTTTAATTTTTAATGGTAAAATATTTATTATCTTTGATTATAAGAAAGAATGAAATGTATAAATTTAGATTATGTTTATGGTGTGAAATTACAATTTGTTTAAAATGGTACTTACCTCTGTTTCGAGGGAAGAATATTTCCTATAGTCGCTGACACTGCGAGGTTTAACAACTCTTAAAAAAGAACGGTTGGGACTTTGTCACAGTTTTTAGTTCTTATTCTCCGAAAGCACACACGTCACGTTTGCAAATCGTATCTCGAGAATAGACTAGGCTACGACGGAAAATCTATTAATTTTTGAAAATACCGACTCACAAGTCTGGCGATAATGAATACTTACTCAATATTTAAAACAACGAGTAAACTTTATACTGCTTGAAAATGCAAGATTTACGGCCAAAATTATTATTACTGAAGGGTCAAGCTTAAAGATGAAGCTGTTACGACGCGAACGTAACGATGACTTTGTATCGAAATAAACTGACGGATGACAATGGATTTGTATGGGGCTTTATAGTAGTAAATCTTCCCTAGTGGGAGACAAAAGATCATCCGCATCTCTAAGCTGGACTCCTAGATCATCCCAAGAGTTGAGTCACTTCTTGGAGCTTTGTGACCACCTGTAACACATATAGTATATCGCGAGTATTACTATTCCATGAGATAGTAAACATCCCCAGGAAGAAAACTAAGCTCGTGCCTTCGCAACATACTAATATGAGTCAAGTCCACTCATAATATGTGTATAAAATGGTTTATAATTTAAGTTGGTGGGCATCTAAATATCGAGTGTCATAGCTTTAATTCTATGAAGAGTAAGATAATTACATTGTATTTTGTCAACTATGAGGATCGATATATAGATGAACTATTTCAAAGAAACATTCTTTACTCTATACAGCTGCAAAATAATTCTTAGAAAATAATGCATAGAGAATAGAAAGATACATATTGTTTAATATTAGAATCGTATAATGTTAATACAATTTAATTGTGCGATCATCAACAATGATTCATTGCTCATGTCTTCAATTTCAAAAAGAGAATTTTGTTACTGGGATGTAACAAGGATAAAAAAATTACAAAATGCGCTGGGATTAGTTAGAATTAATCTTGCTAAAAATTTTAGTACGCAGAAAAACATACTACAACCTTCGTAAACGTGAATGGAAACCCAATGTTGAAGATAAATTGCTGAAATGAAATTTTCATTTATCGAAAAAATTGGAAAAGAAAAATGCTAAATTGTTGGAAAAATTTAGTTACCTTTTACAATCAAGAAAAGAATTTCTCCGGTCATTTTTGGTGTTATAAATGACCGGGAGAAAATTTTTCGTCATGTCCATTTGGAAGACCTGAAAAATTTTGTCAATGACCAATAATATTTATTCCCTCCAAAATAGTGAAGTGAAAGACCTTTTAGGAGAATATAAAATCTTGTTTCCGAGAAATACCTCTTTAGTTCCTCAAAGTCACCCGCTATGCTTACAGAAAAACAAACCGCGCAACGCGAACGTAAATTGATTCGTGATCAGGCGTTAAATTTGAATAATTTAAATGTTTGTATTCCGGAGTTCGATTTCCTTTATCAAAAAATTTTCGCGGAAAATATGGCTTCTTCTTTGGTAAAGGATGATATTAATGTTCCGCTACAGCCTTTTTTAGAATGAAATACGTCCTTAACTAAAGTTTGCACCGTAGCTGTAAAAACACCGCATCGACAGCTTGCGAGAAAGGACGCCAAGAGCCCGACAAAACTTTCTAATGTAGAAGATTTTGAATCTACGCTCATTAACATCTGCAAAAAAGAGGAGAGAAAATGTTGAAGGAGAAATTAAATCGTGTGAAATCAAACATAATAAAATCGAACTTACCCGTAATGAAACATACTCGAGTTATTCCGACGAAGAAACAGGACATTAAAAAAATTGTGAAACGACCGCGATCGAAAGTAACCAAATCACAATTGTCGGCGATGACAATTGTCGCGAAAAATAAGATAAAGAAGCAGATGGAGAGCTCGAAACTAGGCAAGCAGGCGGTTCCATCTGCTTCAACTCGCGATAAATCGCGCAAATTACGTGCCGCAATATCGACAGAAATAAACGATAAGTTGATTAACGCGGTAAAGGGCCAAAGGTAATTTCGGAGGAAATTCTTTTTAAGCCTGTAAGAATCGTCGCGCAAACTGATATTAAAAAGGACGATTGTCCAAATTCTTTCGAAGAGTTATTTAAAAATTTGCAAAACACTTTGGAGGAAGTGGATGTAAATAATAATGTAGAGGTCAATGTGAACTCGGCTAAAAATCCAATTTCTTTGGTAAAGGAATTGGCACACCTTCCGTCTCATACTGTCAAATTACCGTTTGGTCAGTGGATTCAAGTACCAATTGGTACTGCTCGTTACCCTCTGCCAGTTGGAGGAGAAAAGTTCTTATTGAGGTTGGAGAGAACAACAGGAGTTGTACGTCGTGTTTAAAAACTGATGTAAGTGGTACTGTAATGCGAAAATTCTGATTTTATTCAATTTAAATTCTTGTAATAATTATCCCAACAAAAACATCTATGATGTTTTTGTTGGGAAACTTCCACTTTTACTTCCACTTTTACTTTTACTTCCACTTTTACTTTTACTTCCACCAAGTAAAAAATTTTGTAACTGTCCAAACAATTAGTGAAATAAAAGTTTACCAAGTAAAATTTATAATTAAAATTTTAATAACGATTTATTTTAAATATTTCCTCTCCTACACAACTCGAAATACATATTGCAGTTGAAAAAATAACTCGAGATTAGCTGCTGACATTGCACATTGAGGCTTAATTACATTTCCGAAATAAGTCAATGTTCTTCACTGCATTTTGAATTGTAACAAATAAAATTAACTTCATAATTTACATTAACAAAAAGCGAAATCCAATTATTCATCATAATAAAAAATTTCTATATCAGCAATTTAAAAATCTTGGCGCCAATAATGCTTCTAACTTGTTATTAATGAAAGTATTGACGCCAAGATTTTTAAATTGCTGATATAGAAATTTTTTATTATTATGAATAATTCGATTTCGCTTTTTGTTAATGTAAATTATGAAGTTAATTTTATTTGTTACAATTCAAAATGCAATGAAGAACATTGACTTATTTCGGAAATGTAATTAAGCCTCAATGTGCAATGTCAGCAGCTAATCTCGGATTATTTTTTTCAACTGCAATATGTACTTCGGGTTGTGTAGGAGAGGAAATATTTAAAATAAATCGTTATTAAAACTTTAATTATAAATTTTTCTTGGTAAACTTTTATTTCACTAATTGTTTGGACAGTTACAAAATTTTTACTTGGCGGAAGTTTTTGCATCATAGATGTTTTTGTTGGGATTTTAAAACTTTGTGTGTCATCTCAACTTTTTAATAAATGAAATAATTAATTGTAAAAATATTTTGGTCTTTGATCTAATAATTTAAAATAAAATACAATTAAGTTTTAAATAAGAATTTATTTAAGATATGATTTATTTTAAAATAAATTTCAAGCCTATCAACCCATAATACTTTTTCAAATGTTATTAGCAGTTTAGTCTCTTCGTTCATCTAAATATCAAAAAATTCAATTTTTTTGAGAAAAATCAAAATTTTTCAAAGAATACAGAGTGTATTAAAATTTCCAGAAATATATATCGAGATTTTAACCCATTAAATAATATTTTAGAAGATTTCACATAACCGTTTAGAAGTTTACTCTCTGCGTTTGTCTAAATGTCAAAAAATCCAATTTTTTTGAGAAAAATCAAAATGTTTCAAAAAATTCGAAGTGTATTAAAATTTCCTGAAATGTATATCGAGATTTTAACCTAATTAATAATATTCTGGAAGATTTCAGCAATCCATTTAGGAGTTTATGCTCCACGTTTGTCTAAATCTCAAAAAATCGCTATTTTATCGGTTTTCCTAGCCTAAATTCTATAAAAATATATAAAATATTGAATAAACTTCACAGAATTCTTTCTCTTTTGATTCTTTATCCGACAAAAAAATAATGAGCCAAATCGGTTAAGATTTACTCGAGTTATTTAATTTTATTGAAAAACAGACGATATTTCGAGAATATATATTCGCGGTTTTTTGCTTTTACTTGGCGGCGATTCTCTACCGCCAATCTTGATTCTTTTTGCATTCTCCCGAGACGCTCATTAAAATTCGCTTTCTAGTAGGGGGGATGTAATGATCCTTATTTAGAAACGAGTAGATATGCAAATTAGGCAAAGGAAGACACTCTTATGAATTTTGTTTTGGAAAGAGAAAGAAATCATAATTAAATTTGAAGAGAGATAGTCTTATATCAGTTTTATTGTAAGAGACAAAGTAAGGAACAGTAAGATTTTCAGACGAAGATATTCTTATGGCAGTTGTAATTGTGTAGAAAAAGATAAACAATTTTAGACGAAGAAGTTCTTATGTTATTCTTCCTTGATAGAGGGAGAAAAGACTAGCGTTAAATCGTTAGCTTTCTTCCGAAAAGTATTACCTGAAAGAGAGAGACCTCAAAGATTTCCTCAATAACAAAGACCCTATTGTATGACGGGTTTGTATTGTCCATATTGTATACCTCGATTATACAGTATATATATATATATATATATATATATATATATATAATATATATATATATATATATATATATATATATATATATATATGGGCATATCTCTAGAACTTTTAAACTTTTAAGTATCGAAAAAAAAAATTTTTTTCAAGGCACGTTCTTGAAACTAATTTTATTGTCTTATGTATTGATAAAATAATAGGAAGAACCTTGCGGTACTCATTTTTAAATATTGTTAACTCCCCCGTCTATAAATTTAACCCCAAGAAAATAATCCAAATTGCATAGCTTTCTCACATAGTCGGATTTTTACATCAATCAGTATCTAGAGGTTTTTGGGGTCGCTGATTACAAATATGATATTAGTTTTTAAAAATTCAAAATGGCGGACGAAAATTCAAAAAGGTCAAGGATTTTCACAGAATTGTATATCCAGGGGTTTTTGGAGTTGCTGATTATGATTCTGAAGTCGGATTTCAAAAATTCTAAATGTCGGATTCAATATGGCGGATGAAAATTTAAAAAATATTTCAATTTGCACAGAAGTGGGTGAGAAGGTGTTCTTAGGGTCGCTGAATAAACAGGTGAACAAAAAAGGCTTATTTTTTTATGAGACATCGGAGTGGTTTCCGATGTATTTTTGGATGCTGAACACGATCCAAGGTCCCAAAATTGCCCATCACGTCAGGATTATGAGAAAAGTGGGGGTACAGACCCCAAAAAACGTGCACTACTAAACCCACATTCATAAGACAAAAAAATATAATTTTTTTTCAAAAAATGGAGTAGAAAACACCAAAAATGTGTATTTTTAGAATGCTTTAATTCACTTCTTGAAATCGCTGGGATTCGCTTACAAATTGTTATTCGAGGGCTTTTGGGGACCCTGATTATCAATCCGATATCAGTTTTCATAAATTCAAAATGGCGGATACGACCAATTCTTAATTTTGACATTCGATATTTTGGATCCGCCATCTTGGAATTTTGAAAACTAATATCGGATTCGTAATCGGCGACCCCAAAAGCCCTCGAATAACAATTTTCAAGCGAATCCAAGCGATTTCAAAAGGTCAATTAAAGAATTTCTAACAATACAAGTGTTTGGTGCCTTCGACACTATTTTTTTAAAAGAATTTTTATTTTTTTTGTCTTATGAATATGGGTCTTGTTGTCCACGATTCAAGCTTCAATTTAAGTCTATGTAGAAGTTTCTAGTACGTCAGGTTTAACAGAAAAAAATATTGAAAACCCTTAAAAACACGTTTTTTGGTGCCCTCACCCCTACTTTTCTGAAAATGATGGGTATTTTTGGGACCCAGGATCGTGTTCACCGTCCAAAATACATCGGAAACCACTTGGATATCTCATAAAAAAGTAAGCCTATTTTTGTTAACCTGTGTTACGAATCTGAGCTTAGTTTTTGAAAAATTTTAAACTGGTTTAAAAGTGTCATATAATCCACCATATTGGTTTTTCTAAATAAAATTTTTAATTTTAAAATCATTTAAAATTCGTAATCAGCAAGCCATAAAACCCTAAAATGTCAAAAGACATTAAAATCTGATAATTTTAAAAAAATTTCGTCGCCATTTTGGATTTGCCATATACAATTTTTTTAAACTAACTTCAGATTAGTAAGATTGGACCCTAGAAAACTAAAAATAATAAAGTTTGAGAAAGTTTGTGAGTTTAATGCTTTTTTCTTCATGAAACAATGTGTATGGTAGAATCAGCCTATATTCTTTCTTAAATATATTTTTTCTATGAATAGTGTAGAGGTTAACATTTTTTTGTCTACTTTTATAATGTACGTGAAAAGATTACAATGGGTTAAAAGTGTTTAGAAATCAAATTTAACATGTGTCCTTCAAAAATATAGGTTCTTATTATGAGTTTCGTTTGGAAATTTAATGTTTGAAGTCATCGCATTTCTTATATATAAGTGGCACATATTCCTGTAAGGCTTTAAATTATTTCTTATTGTATAGACAATGTAATCCTGTTATATGGTTAGTTAAAAATCTTCGTTAAAAAAGTTATCTCAAGTTAATTACTAAGTTGTCGAAATTTAAGAAAAGTTGTCTCGCAAGTTTGCAGGCCTGAAAAGGGCTGATTGAAATCTGATTACCTTCTTAATGTTGGAATCCATTAATTATCTCTGGAAGAAATATTACCTTAAGGAGAAAGTCCTCAAAGATTTCCTCAATAACAAAGATCCTATTGTATGAAGGGTTTGTATTGTCCATATTGTATACCTCGATTATACGATATATATTTAATCAGTGGAAAATATTAAAATGTAAACATGAGTTGATAATATATTTAGGACTAAAACAGAGAGTATTTATTTTTTTGAAATAATCAATTAAAAATTTGGATGGTTTTTGTGGATAAAATAGAGTGTAAATTGGATTTTTTGTTGGTCAATATGGAATAAGAGATAAACGGCATGAATTTTTAAATATGGAAAATATAATTTGGAAAAATGAGCTATATGTAGAAATGGAAAAATAAAATTAACTACATAAATGGAAATTGTTTAGTGTATGGAAATTGCAAAAGATATTTAAAGTTAGTGCTTATTTAATAATAAATGTTTTTCTTATATTGTTTAGTGTATGGAAATTGCAAAAGATATTTAAAAGACCCCGCACTTTTTGTACAGGAAATGGCTATCCGTCAAATTTTCTAAAACTTCACAGTTTTGTAGTTCAGAGTCTTCTGAACAAAAAATGTTCAAGCCAAAATTAAAAATAATGAACAGTTTTTGAGTTACAGTAGCTCAAAGTTAAAAAATACTCAGTGCCGGCTTTAGGGTAGTGCGCGCCTGTGCGGTCGCACAGGGGCGCCACGCTGTAGGGGGCGCCGCTACTTTGAAGGCGCTTTTAAGAAAAAATTTTTTATGTTTTTTATTTACTGAGAGAGCATTTACACCTTCGCCTTTGGTAAAAATTTGCAGAACGAAAAATTTTTCATTGAAAAAATATATATGTGTATAAATAATTATAATAAATTGCAATATTTAATTCATTATATTGTTTTTCGTTTGTTAATAATGATATTAAAATTTTCAAAAAAACTGAATTATCCAAAAATTAGACAAAACCTCGCCTTACAAGGGGCGCTTTCAAAATTTCGCACAAGGGCGATAAAACGGCTAAGGCCGGCACTGAAAATACTGACACTATTTGTGAATGCTCTGTACATAAAAATCAATCAAAATTGCTCAACAACTGTCACTCGGGGGTTTTTTGGGTCCCTGATAGCGAATCTAAAGTTAGAATTGCAAAATTCAATATGGAGGATCCAATATGGCGGACGGGTTTTTTAAAAACTACTCGAATTCACTAAAGACCTGTCACTCGGGGGTTTTTGGGTCTCTGATAACGAATCTAAAGTTAGAATTGCAAAATTCAATATGGAGGATACAGCATGGCGGACGATTTTTTTAAAAACTACTCGAATTCACTAAAGACCTGTCACTCGGGGGTTTTTTGGGTCTCTGATTATGATCCTATCGTGTCACATCATTTTTTAGTTAAAGCATAAAATGAAATAACTAATGTACATCAACATTTAATGTTATTTAGAAAAAGATGTTGGATATTTTTATCTTCTTGAAATCTGTGTAGAACGGTGTGTAATGTTGGTGGAATACTGTACTATCGTATGAAAAGACTTCTAACATTAATAGTAGAATTAACTGTTTGTGAGTATAAATAGTGCTGTAATCCTAACTAAAGAGAAATAAAAAATATAACTAGAAAAATCCAAAGAAAAAGTTAACTATATTAATAAACGAAATAAAGATATTTACATTTCATAAAGGAAGAATTTCTTCTAATAAAGAAAACAAAAAATAAAAAGTATTAAAATATGTATTTCAATAACAAACCAAATAAAAAAAATCAGTAAATAAGTATGCGAGCGTCGTTAATAACCAATCTTTCTTTAAAACCCCGTATAAAATCAAAAATAATCTTGTATGGAGATTCGCTTAAAAGTCACAGACTTCTCTCTGTATTATTCTAAACGACCTACAAACGTTCAAGAGCGCACAGAGAATGGTCGCAAAATACCTACTACATACGGTCTCTACTCTTTTTGCCTCTCTGTGTTCAAACAGAGCTGTCCCTCTCAATGTTTACTGCTACAGTGGTAGTCATTGCCTGGTAAGGATTCTAACTTTAGATTCATGATCAGAGACCCAAAAAGCCACCGAGTGACAGGTCTTTAGTGAATTCGAGTAGATTTTAAAAAACTCGTCCGACATATTGGATCCTCCATATTGAATTTTGCAATTCTAACTTTAGATTCGTTATCAGAGACCCAAAAACCCCCGAGTGACAGGTCTTTAGTGAATTCGAGTAGTTTTTAAAAAACCCGTCCGCCATATTGGATCCTCCATATTGAATTTTGCAATTCTAACATTAGATTCGTGATCAGGGACCCAAAAAACCCCCGAGTGACAGTTGTTGAGCAATTTTGATTGATTTTTATGTACAGAGCATTCACAAAATAGTATCAGTATTTTTTAACTTTGAGCTACTGTAGCTCAAAAACTGTTTATTATTTTTAATTTTGGCTTGAACATTTTTTGTTCAAAAGACCCTGAACTACAAAACTGTGAAGTTTCAGAAAATTTGACCGAAAGCCATTTCCTGTACAAAAAGTGCGGGGTCCTAAAGTTCTTATTTAATAATAAGTGTTTTTCTTATAAATTTAATATTTTTATTTTCTTCTTATGAATTTAATATTTTTGTAAATTTGTAATCTTTAAAGAAACCATGGCTAATATAGAATTAAATGTTGATTTAAGTGATGCAGGTTATAAAAGAATAGTTACTAATGGATGTATGTTAAATGATAATCATCAATGATAATCAGTCAATATTTTCAATTATTGTTAAAAAAGGACATCAAATAATAGTTTTAATATGCAAAGCATATTAAATTATTATATGTACAAATTCTCGATTTCATTACTCCTATTGATAAAAATAAAAAGCATATTAAATTTCTTTTTAGTGGTTCTGAGGATCGTGGACATTGGATTTGTACTTATTACTTTGGAATAAGACTCTATATTTATGGTAGTCTTAATCAAGGATTTTTGGTTTAAGATGAAATAGAGTATTTGCTGAGATTATATCCTTTTAAACCTGCTGTAGTTTTTTCGGCAGTTCATCAAATGGTTAATGATGGTTTAATTGAAATAAATAAGATGAATTCACGGTTAGATAATAATAGAATAATGTCACTAGATAGAACAGTTATTATTGGAAAAGAAAATAATTCTTCTATAAACGCAGTTAAAAATAGTTTTTTAAATGTTGTACAAAATGATAGTGATAACAAGTTAAAATTGAAAAGTGAAAATGATAATTTAAACAACTTTGATAAATTAAATTTTTCCTCTAAGAATCTTCAAAAATTAAGGCCCAATATCAGAAAGAATATCGTGAAAGGGTTAAATTAAAAAATTAATGAAACAAGCCTTAAAAAAGAGAAAAATGCTAATTATCAGAAAAAATATCGTAAAAGGTTTTTAAAAAGTAATAATAATAAATTAAGTTCTTCAGTTCTTTCTGCAAAAGACATGAATGTTGTGGAAGAGAGTATTTATAATAATAATAATAATTTGGAAAATTAATTAATTTCTTTGATAAACATAGATAAAAAATGAAGAATGTAAAAAAATTTGTTGCAAGCTAAAGTCGTAACACAAAATAAATACATTAACAAATGAATTATATACCCCTCTAAAAAAAATTTAAAAAATTAATTTACAAAATGAATTTAATATTAAAGATTATTTAGGATCTATAACTTATTGTTGCAGTCATTGCAATGCAAAGCACTTTAAAGATGAATTAGTTAATGCAAAAAAGAACTCATTTACTGATTGTTGTGGTCATGGCGGTGTTTATTTGTCCACAGTTGAATATCCATACGAATTAAGAATGTTGTTAGAGGGGAATCACGAAAAGTCTGGACATTTTAAAAGCAATATAAGAGCATATAATAACTCATTTTCTTTAGCTTCATTAAATGCGAATGTAGTTAAATATAATAGTAGAAGAAGACGACGACCATTTCGTTATAAAATACAAGGACAAATTTATTACCAAATAAATAATGCTCTATTTCCAGAAAAATTTCTATTTCCGTTATAGATTAAAACATAATGAAATATTAGATAAACAAAATCTACAATGTATAGAAAGAATAATGAGAGATAAAAATGTTTATACCAAATCTTTTTTAATTATGTTAAAAAATGTTTAATTTTGTTTTGTTTTTTTATGATGGTTGTTACAATGGGAACTGAATTAGCTAGAAAAAATAATGCTGAAATTCCTGATTTACAATTATTATTTACATTGAAAAAAGGTTTAGATAAAAATAGGTATAATTTGCAAAGTTGTAATGAAGTAGCTGCAATTTTTAATACAAATTCAGAGGGTGAAATACCCGAATCTTATGTAACGGTTTATAACAAATCAGAAAAACAATAACAAGTAGTAAATAATTTAAATCCGCATGTAGAACTTTGGATTTATCCAATATTTTATCCACTTGGGAATAAATGTTGTAGTACATATATGATTCAAACTGATATCGAAAAAAAGTAGAAATCATACATTTTCAAGATCTGCTTATATAAAATATAAAATAGCTTTAAGAGGTAATGAATTTAATCAATTTTTAAACGGAGGTGGATTATTTTAACAGTGGGTTGTTGATAATTATGTTAAAATTGAAAAAGATAGATTGATGTTTTGTGCGAATAATCAAATACAATTGAGAAGTGAAACATATAAAGGATTAATTAATCATCTATATAACGAAGAGTCGAAAGGTGACGTACATGTTGGGAAAATGTTAATACTGCCTTCCACATTTATAGGGTCACCTCGTAATATGATGCAACAATATCAAGATTCTATGGCTATTGTAGGACGTCATGGTAGACCAGATTTATTTATTACAATGACTTGTAATATACATTGGAAAGAAATTTTAAAAAAATCGTCCATAAACCACGTAGCCCCATTTTTTGGGAATTTTGACCCCCTCCTCCCCCCATGTTGTAGGCTATTACATGTATTAACGCCATTTTTTCCTCTTGTCGTAGTCAATTACTTGAACCCCCCTCCCCCTCATGAGGCTACGTGGTTTATGGATGGCCCCAACATTTATTGCCTTTTCAATCTGCTTCCGATAGACCTAATATTGTAGCAAGAGTTTTTTCATTACAAGTAAAAAAATTTATTAAAACTATTGTCGAAGATAAGTTATTTGGAGAGGCAAAATCTTTTGTTTATGTTATTGAATTTTAAAAACGAGGATTACCACATATTCATTTGTTGGTTATTTTGACAAGAAATTGTAAAATATTAACACCAGGTAGTGTTAATCAGTATATTTCAGCAGAAATTCCTGATAAAGGCGTTAATTCTGAATTTCATCGAATTATAATGCAAAATAATATTCATGGTCCTTGTGGAGACTGGTGTATTGTTGATGGGAAATGTTCTAAAAAATTTTCTAAAAATTTTTTAGATGATACAACTTTTGAAACAGACAATTATCTTCTTTACCGTAGAAGAAATACAGGTAAGACGTATGATAGACCAAACGGATATATTGTTGATAATAGGTTTGTTGTCCTTTTTGTCCTCAACTTTTACAAATATTTAATTTAGGCCAGTCGGTGAGTGCAAAAAGTGCAACCTGAAAAGTCTCAATAGTTTCTTGTAGTTTGGGGGCCCCATATAAGAGCCCCACGGTTTGCTCTCGATTTCCGGTTGCAAAAAATAGTGTAAACAATCGTCAAAGTTTGAGAAACGTAGTTTTTCGATGACCCTTGCTTCCGGTTAAATTTTAAAGGAAAAAGTTGTTATTGAAAGTTGTAGAGCCTAAAAATACCTTTCAAATGACTGGTCATAAGTTGAAAAAGGTTTATTAGTTTAGTTGCAAATGAATTTAAACCATCAAAAATAGCACTTTTTTAATTGTTTAATAACTTTGTTAATAATTATAGAATTTGTTTATGATTTTCCAGAAATATTCTCCTTGCAAAGCTGAATAAATCTAAAAAAAAATTATCTTGATCGGATAAATAGTTTATGCATAATTCCATTTGTTAACTAAAAACATGTAATTTTTCAACGGAATTTCCCCACTTTTGGACCAACGAATTTCGGTTTTTTTTCGAGCGTACAGTTCAGGAGTCAAACTTCCATCCCACTTAAATGGAAATTCGACATTTTTTATTTAAATGCATAATAATGGAGATTAAAAAAGGGTACATTTTTTGTCATAAACAAATGGAATAACTCAGCCAATTTTCACTTTATCAATTTGGTCTAAACGGCATTAAAATTCATGTGTTTTCACAAATCTTTTCCAAAAAAAATCCAACTTAGGTTCAAGGGTGGGAGAGTTAGTTTTTTTATTTCAAAAATTTCCTGACTAGTTTATTATTAATATTTTTTAATGAAATTTGCACCATCCACAGTTTAATACACGTATTTTATGAAAAAAAATTAATTGTTATATATAAGGCTTTTATTTTTCATTTATATCAAGTAAAAATACATATATAGTTTTTTCAACTATTGGACGGTGGAGTGGGGGTACTCAGTGGCGCGTGGTTATCGACGCTACAACTGCAATCAGCCGTTCAAATTTACAAAATTGGTTATATCTTCGTTAATTATTAACCGATTTTAATTTTTCTTTTTTTAATTTGATGTATTTCTTTATGCTGAATCCGAGAATGATTTTATATTTTTACAAAATACATTATTTTTTGTAATAATAAAAAAAAATTTTAACAACAAATGATTATTGTTATATATCATATTTAACTAAAAATTCTTTTTGTGCATATTATTCTATTGAGTTTAAAAAAATATTAAAAGGAAAAAATTCTTAATTAATTACATATAAGCTAGTAGCATCACGTGCACATATGCACGCCGGTTTAATTCGCAAAATGTACTAAGATGATGATGCTACACACTTATATACATATAATTTGAATTTCTTTTTGTGATAATATTACTTTCATTTTAATGGAATAATATGTACAAAAAGAATTTTTAGTTAAATATGATATATAACAATAATCATTTGTTGTTAAAATTTTTTTTTATTATTGGGATTGGCGGTTGTGACGTCACGAAGCAAATATGGCTGACGAAGTAGGTAATTTTTGTTACTAAAGCAAGGGACACGTGTGTTTTTTCAATTTAAATAAAGAAAAAGTTAAAATGCGTCTCACTTTAAGTGAAATTTGTTCTTTTAGGAAATCGACATCCGCGTGTAGAAATTTTGTGAAGGGTGAAAAAGTTTTAATCGCCGGTCACATTATGTTTTGTAGGCGAGGAAATGACACCGGCAAGGGGAATTCGATTACGTTATTTGTATTTTGCTTACAAACATCAAATATGACTTCCTGCCCACATGAAATTGTCGGTTCAATTTCATCAACAGGCAAAATTATACAAATTAATTATTCCTGTAAAGCTAGACTAAGTGAAAAATTGTTATTCCGTTTTTTAGGTTATGTTTACAAATATTCATATGTGTCAAAAAAGTATTATTTAAATGATATATTTCTCATTACATTGTGACAGAATTTATTTAATAAACAATTAAATTGCATCAACTGCACAAATAATCTCAAGACTAAACAAACAACCTCAGGGGAAATTCCGCCCCGGAACCAAACCGACGGATGCGACGACGGCGAGACAAAATGACAGGTTTTTGGAAATTATATATGGACTTACCAAGAGTTGTAATCGACGGCAGCAATAATGCAACAACACACACAAAACAATAAAATAATAACTATGATCGAATCCTGAAATACTCGTGTTTCTTTCCAATTTAAATCGCACTTAACAATTCGAATATTAAACAAATCTAGTGATGCATTACGAGCGAATATCGTCTCGTGAGAACGAGAATCTCGCGAAAAATACATTGAAAACAATTGAAAGTTATAGTTTCATCTCTTTCTTTTTATAAAAGGACAGAGTCTCGTTATGCATCACTAAACAAATCACGGCAAAAAATTGACTTTAAATTAAACAATTATCAATGAACTGACTCGAAGCAAAACAATTATGATAATGATGCCGGCCGGCTTCCTCTCGCGACGCTCCCTCGAAGATCCAACAGACGAACTCCTAAACCGCTCCACCCATTGGACGCTGGAAACACCACACAAGACGAAACCCAAAACCTCCGGCCCAATCACGATACAACCGCGAATATTCAAATGTCAATAATAACCCAAATGACCAAAAAGGAAAATCATAACGAAATACTTCGTTACAATCCCCTCTCCTAGGCCAACAATAATCCAAAAATTGTTGCCGATTAAACCCAAATTAATATTAAAGAAAACGACCAAATTATAAATCCAAATAATTATTTATTGAGAATTAAAGAAATAATAACATTTTAAATCTATTAACTGGTCAACACTTAACCACAAAGACTTCTATCAAAATCAAATAAAATAAAAAGAAAACTAAATCAAAACCAAATTGAATACTAAACCAAAATAAACTTTTTCTTCCCTTAAAAAAAATAAGGCCACCATTCTAAGGAAAACCCCGACGCTGGCGATCCTGCCAGAAGGCCGTACGTGCCGCGATTACGAGTTCCTGCGGGAGGCCCACCAAAGAAGCCTCCAGCAACCTCAAATCATCCATCAATCCAGTGGCCGAAGACACTGGATCCGGAACCACCACAGGCAACGATCTAACCACTGGATCAACCAATAGTAACCCTTCAGCCATAGGAACTGAAGCAGGTTGCTCCGGTTCCCCAACCTCAGCCCGAACGGCCACCGATGCTACCTTTTTGTAAAGGGCAATCTCCTTATCGCCGCCCTTAGTCCCTTGACCCCTTTTACCTGACCCTGATTGGTCAGATTTCTCCAATGACATTGAAGACCCCGAACGCTTCATCCACAGCCCGTAGGCCCGTGCACAACGGGGACAAACCTCCATGGTGACCCCATAACGGCCACAATTCCGGCAGAAAGTACCCATTGGCTCCGGACAGTAAGCCAACTTGTGGGACATACTCCAGCAATTGAAGCATGCCCCCATAGGAGGATCCAAATCCGGATCCGTTGGGATGCGGTCCAATCGACAGAAAATCCGTCCCACTGTCAATACAGGCCGTGCGAGCCTAGCCTCTTCCCTGAATCGGTCCGCTGGACGAGGAACCACTATTACATTTGGCTCCCGTGGTCGGACCCGAACCTCTGGTTCCTCACGACCACCAGCCTCATGATTTTGGGTTTCCTCGTTGACCGAAACCAGATCCTCCTCTTCGTCCATCACAATGGAGTCTAATTCTTCGACAGCATACTGGCTCTCCAAAAATTCACGGCTCCTCAAAACACCCGCAACACGATCCACGCCTGTGCCAGGGCGAACCGAACCACTCTGCTCCTCCTCCCGCCAGGCGAAAGAAATTCCACGGCCCGCAGAATGGATATTATTCCCTCGCCAAGAAACCTCGGAACCTGAGGAGCTTGAGACCTCATGGCTTCTCACCACCCTTTTAATTGCACCTGCTGATGCCTGATCGGAACCCGACGGAAGCTTGTTGCGCCAAACATCACCCATAATGCTGCTGAAGAAACTGGCCCGAGCAATCTAAAACATTTAACAAATAAGTAACAAATTCCATTATTGTCAAACACGTGGAGGCACAAACGTTTAAGACAGGACACATGAACCTTTGCCACGCGACGATTATTTTCCGAACCCAATTCGTAAACCGAAGGGGACAATTGCCTAACGATTTCATAAGGGCCTTCGAATTTAGGAGCCAACTTTGCCGAAAACCTATTTGCCGCATTCGACAACTTATGCGTCCTCCATAAAACCTTATCCCCCACATGAAATGTAGCCTCTCGCTTATTCCGATTATAATAACGACTTTGCTTTTCCCGTTGCTCGTTGTTAAATGCTTAACGCCATAATCCTCCAAAGTTGATTTGAGGTGTTTATTGTCAAACTCCTTTCCGTTATCCGTTAACAGAAAGTGAGGAGTGTCTCACCTGAACACAACCAATTCCTCAAATGCCTTCGCAATGGACTTGCCATCAGCAGACCTGATTGGTTTCACCTCAATCCAGCGTGTAAACAAATCCTGGAAAACAACCAAATGCTTACACTGATTTTTGCTGGATGGAAACTCCATACAGTCCGCTGCAACCACAACCCACGGTTGTTCCACAATCCTTTGACCCATTAACCCTTGAGGTCCTTCTTGCGAAACCTTAAACCTCTGACAGTCAGGACACTCACGAACAAACCTCTGGACATCATGCCAAATGCCTGGCCAATAATACTCTGCAGCCACCCTAGCTTATGTCTTCTCTATTCCCAAGTGACCTGCTGCAATTTCAGAATGAGCATCCCTGAGTATTCTACTCCGATGCTCCTCTGGGACTACCAACTTCCAACCCTGTTCTTGGCCCGTGATTGGTAACAATAAAGGATCGTTCCTATGACGATATAACAAATTGTTTTCCACCAACCATCCAGGAAAACGTTGAGGAAACTCCTCAACCAATTGTTTCCTCTTGATATACCACGGGTCGTCAATGGTGCTGAAAGCCGACATCTCGTCTGTGTTATCCTCGTACATACGCGATAATGCGTCTGGTACGTGATGATTAACACCACGACGATGAACAATGTCAAAATCCCATTGCTGCATCTCGAGTGCCCAACGAGCCAAACGACCAGACGGATCCTTAAGATTCCTAAGCCACCTCAGTGCACTATGATCCGTGATAGCCTTAAACCGATATCCCTCTAGATATGGCCTAAATTTTTTAATGGCCCACAAAAGTGCCAAACACTCACGCTCAGTGACACTATAATTCCTTTCTGCTCCTGTCAGGGCCTTACTTGCACATACAATTGGGTGTTCGCCATCCTCGGACTCCTGAGTCAACACCGCGCCAATCGCTGAGTCACTGGCGTCACATTGGACAGTGAATGGTTTGCCAAAATCCGGCCGAGCCAGAACTGGGGCCGATACCAACTTTTTCTTTAAAGTTTGGAAAGCCTCCTCATGCTCAGCCGTCCATTCCCAAGCTCTTCCCTTTTGAAGAAGCCCCAGCGTCCAGTGATTGGAGCACTGCGCCGGTAGTAGCAAATGTATGACGGTATGTAACATATACATATTAAGGTACCCCTTAATCTCGCTATCATTCTCTATGAAACGAGAATACCACCCAACCATTCCCAAGAAACGCCGAAGCTGTTTAATATCCTGGGGTGCAGGGTATTCTAAAACCGGTGCCACCTTTTCAGAATCAGGCCTCAAACCATCCCTATCCAACAACATAACCCAAATACGTTACCCGAGAGCAACCGAATTCGCATTTGTCTGGGTTTACCACTAAACCAGCAGACGCCAATTTTTCTAGCACTATCCTCAACCATTTGATGTGCTCTTCGTAATCATCAGTGACAATTATGATATCATCCAGATATCCAAACACGACAGGTTCAAATTCTGGACCAAACAACGAGTCCACAAACCTTTGAAACGTGCCAGGGGCGTTCGTTAACCCAAATGGCATTCTCTTAAACTGAAAGAGACCCAAACCTGGAACCGAAAATGCTGTGTACTTTTTACTTTCCACAGACATCGGTACCTGATGGTACGCCATTTTGAGATCGATTTTTGAGATATAACGAGCCTTCCTCAATTTATCCAAAATAAAATCGATACTCGGTATCGGGTAAACGTCCCTAATTGTCACCTTATTGAGGTCCCTACAGTCAAAACATAACCTGAGTGACCCATCACTCTTTTTGACTACTACCGGCGCAGTGCTCCAATCACTGGACGCTGGTTCGATAATTCCTTGATCCCATAATTTTTAAACCTCCTTGATCAGCCATTGCATGATCATTGGAGACATTCTCCTCGGCCGATGCTTAACCGGCGTCTGATCAGTTAACCTAATGTGGTGCTCCGTCAACGACGTCACCCCATGTTCCTGACCTTGAGGAAGGACCAATTCATTAACCAAACTTTGAACCTCATTTCTTTGGTCAACTGTGAGCTCCGAAATACCTGCACATTCTGCGAAAATACCCTCAGAGTTATTTTCTCCGTTATCGGACGCAAACTTATGCCATTCTTGGCCATTAATCCTCCAGAGACCTTTCCCAAGCTGGACATCCATATCCATTTCCCTACAGAAATCCATTCCCAAAATTAAATCCTGGGTTAAAGTACTAAAGGCTTTCAGCTCGAAAGACTGCGCATATCCATCGACTGTCAACCATAACCTTAATTTCCCTAAAGTTTGAGTGGATCCCCCAATGGCACTTTGGATTGCCGTATCCGCTTGTTCCAACCTTTCTCTGAATTTTTCAGCCAATTTGGGACCAATAACCGAAACCATTGCCCCCGGATCGAACAATGCATAGTATGGACGATCCGCAATGATTAATTTTAAAAAGTACCTATTTTCAGGCCTAGTCACATCGACAATCTCGCCAGAATCCGGAGAACCTACTGCATCCGAGGCAGTTCCTCCCCTCTCCTGGACTTTACGTGTTGAACCCTCTTCAACACTATTAGTCCCACTAATACTAGGGGCCTCACTACGATTTTCCGCAGAAAACACAGCTTTATCTAAGCCCACAGCGAATGAGTACTCCTCATTCAATTGACCAAAGTTACTACTCTCATTTTCGGTAACCACTACTAGCGAGCCATTCGTTCCACCAGAAACGCCCCAACTCCCGCGACGACCTGAGAATGGTTCATGCCCAGCCCTACCGAATGTGCCCAAATTCACGCTGACACAATTTTCAACTCTTGAAAGTGAGTTCTCCTCACTCGCAACACACAAATCACCAACTTTTGAGAGTGAGTTCTCCTCACTAACAATACACACTTGAGATGGATTAGAGAGTGAGTTCTCCTCACTCGGCAACGAATAATCCATCTCTTGTACACGCAAAAACATATTACTACTACTCACAGGGACCTCTAACCTTGTCCCTACTGTTTGGACCGGGGGGGGGGAAGAAATTGACTTGTCCCCCCCTTTCCTGTTTTCCAAAAATTGACGGACTTCCACGCAATTTGGACACTGACTAAGGACCACTCCTTTAGTCCCACAACCCTGACACGAAACCTCAAATTGTGCCTGTTGTCTTCTAGGGCATTCTGAAGCAAAATGACCCTGTTGTTGGCAACTAAAACAAACCCGATAAGGACACTGGCACAGACGGTGTCCCACAACCTGACAACCATTGCAAATACCCATAAAAGGAGCCTGACCATTGCCCTGGTTTGCTATACCCGGCATAGGCCTGTCTTGTTGGGGTAATGCACCAGCCATTTGGCCGCCCGGTGCACTAGGTGGGGCCCTTGCACCCACTCTTTGCGAATAATTTATAGGTTGTGACGGCCCCGGAGCTACCTGCGTTGGCTTGGGCCACCCTTTATTTGGTTGACCCCCTGTAGCTCCCCTAGGCCGACCCTGACCTATCCCAAATGCATCCACTGCATTTTCCTTATTTTCAGTTGTCTCTGGTTTCGCCAGATTTTTAATTTTGGACTGATTTTGCCCCCTAGCCTTTTTATTACTCTTACTGCTTTCAGACGAAGAGCCCTCGACTAATGCATCCAATTTTGTCCCTTTTGGAACCCCCTTGGGTGCCGCCGACGGAACCCTTATCTTTTCCTTAGCCGGGGGTGGAACGTACCTCTTATCAATGTCCCTGATTCGTTCGTATTTTCTCAATCTATGCTCTAACTCCCCAATATTTTCGACCTCAAAGTTCGACACATATCTGCGATAATCAGGTGTTAACCCTCGAAAAACCACACGCAACAATTTCCTAGAAGATATAGGATGCCTAAAATGATCGGCGATTGTGCGCAGACTCATGATATAAGTAGAGATTCTTTCCCCTTTAGCCTGAGTTCGAGCTTTAAGCTCGTCCCAAAGGTCCTCGTCATCGAGAAAGTTGGAGAATTCTCTCAAGAACGCCTTTTTAAATTGTTTCCACGAAACAATTTCGTTCCTGATCAACCTATACCAACGACTGGCTGCCCCACTCAACACCGAAGGAACAGCCTTAAGAATTTCCTGACCAGAGAAATCATAGCATTTAATGCAATCCTCTAGCCGCTCTAAAAATTCTTCTGGGTCCTCCTTTTCGCCCGCCGAAAATTTAATTTCCCAGTCCTTAAGCGTCTTTGTTAATTTCGAACTAGACTCGTGGTGGTGGTGATGGCCCCTTTTTGACCTATCTCCCGATTTCCTAGAATCCAGACTCGCCTCTGACCCAGAGTCACTGGACAACTGCCACGTTGAACGCCTAGTTTTACGTAACAAACTATTCTTACGCCCTTGGGACCGTTTCATACGTCTTCGCTTGTTAACCTCATCCCAACTATCACTTTCCGTATCCACCCCTACTGGAGTTGGAAGACCCTCAGCTCGTCTTCCCCACTCCTCTGCTTCGGGCGGAGTAAGCACCCTTTTAATATCCTTATTAAAAGAAGATATTCTCTGTTGATGCCTACCCGGAAAACTATTACTAACCTCGTCGCTTAAGTCAAAATTTGATTCAGCCTGACAAGCCCTACTCCTTTGGGGGTAATAATCTGCCGATTCTACTCTAGGGGCCTGTGGCTCCCACTGTGTCCCACTGTCGGACCGATTTGTTTGTGGTCGTTTGGGTACAGTCCCAGTGCCCAAATTTTGTTGTTGGGAAACAACCTCAGGAACCACCTTTTGTTGTTGTGGATTGACCCCAGGACCCGTATATTGTTGATCCGAGATCACCTCAAAACCTCCACTTGGTCCCGAATTTCCCGAATTTTGGGCAGACACTACCCTTTCCGAAACCGACTCAAATGTGTGGGCCACAGAATTAACGGAGGGGTGTAACCAGTTAACCTCTACGTTCCTATTTTGGGCAAAAATAGTACCCAAATCTGGATGGAATTGCATCCTAGCATTTACCTGACTTAACCTCCAACTACTAGGTGTAATAATTGAAGTCGTGACGCCACTTAATGCCGGACTCCAAACCATATTCGTCGCGGCTCTCCCGCTCGAATTAGACATTGTAGTCACCACAGAGTTGGCCACTGACGTCACACAAGTCGTAACTGCACTACTACCGGCCGAAACTAACTCCGCGCTTTCCAATTGCTGTTCCCTGTCAAAACCCAAAAAGTAATCGTCATTACTCGCTAAACCCTGAGAACCTATTTCTCCTAACAGGTTGCTATCCTGTGCGCTCAAATCAAGAGCCGCTTCCTGTTCCGTTTCATAACCCGAGTAATCGACACTTCTTCTTCTACGAACTGCAAGAGCCTCGCTCAAGAAAACCCTTTGAGAATCCGCCGCGTCATACAAATCCAACCATGGAACCGAAATTATACCCGCTAAAATTTGCCTGGTCCTGAATCGCAATAAGCGTTCCCGTAGTACCTGGATTGACCCCATTGTACTACAACCTGCTTTAACCAATTCCTGAACCACATCATTAACGGGGGTTCTTTGAATTTCCCTCCAAATAACCCTAGCCTGTCGACTTTCCAAAATTTTAAACATATGCTTTTGATACGAATCCATAATGCGTTAGTCCAAATATATAAACCAAATAAATAAAACAAAATTCAATAAATAAATTCACACTAAATCCAACAACAAATTAACCATTAATTATTGGTCAGCCAAATAAAATTTTTACAACCACTAAAAAATAAATGATAAAATTTCCAAACCCAAAAACCAATTTGTATAATGTCACTTAAAACAAATCTAAATCCTCATGGATTTACCCAATTCGTTTTGACCTTTACGACCAATTGCCGTGCCAAACCCAAATTATTTATTCGCCAAATCCACAAAAAAAATTATTTATCCATCAGTTAACCCAAAAATATGTCATTAATTAAAATTGAATATCAATTTTCCCGACAAATAGAACAAATGATAAACAAAAACTTGCTCAGTGACCACTAACCAACAAATTGGGAAATTTTTACACTCAACACAACACAAAATTTTATGCTATAAAAAATAAAAATAAAAATTTCTGCACTTGTGGAAAATTTTCAAAGTCCTGAAAATCTTCGCTTTGAGAAAAATAATAAAATAAAAACAATTATTTTTCCCACAACAATAGCATAAAATAAAATCTAATACCAATAATAATTAAACAATATTGTTATTCGAACTTCGGATTAAAATAATAAAATTTTCATTTATTAAAACTTTTGTTCAAAATTAAAACCACAATATGGCTGCCAACAACGCTCAAAATTTTCCTACGGCCCAAAATCGCCGTCCTGTAAAATTTTTCCCTCGTTTATTGACAACCTCGTCCCTGGATTAAATTTTCCAGAATTTAGTAAAATTATTTTAACCCAAATAAAACACAATAAAAATATTTAAACAAATTCACACCAAAACGTGACAAAGACCCAAAAATATTTAACGAAAATTCTTGTTTAATTTTTAATTAATATTAATTAATCAAAAATGGCCGAGAAACACTTTAGAAAATTAACTTTTCTTTCCGACGCAATAGTATTGACCACCAATACTCAATCGGCGTCGTTTGCCATGTGCTCGGTGCACTTGCACTCAACCATCGCTTCCTCGAAAATTTTTTTTGTCGATTTTCCTAAGATTCCCGAATTTTATTTCCCCAAAAATATTTTTACCAATAAAAACCAAAAGTCAATTTATCCCATGCCGTAAATAAATTAATTATTCGCGAACAATTTCCCCGAAAAATCCACAAAGGTTCAACTTTTTGAACCGACAGCCAAAGTATTGACCACACAATACCAAACCAACACGACAACACTATGTCAATACTTTTACAGACAAAAAATAATCCGTCGAATTTTCCAAAGAAAAATGCCCACTATTATTCACATCACTTGCCCGAATAATTGTTACCATAAAGGAAAATTTCACTGCCAAAAATTTCAACTTATTCCACTGCAATTCCCGAAAAATTAGCCTCACAAAAAAAATAATTGTCCTCACTTCGACATTTTTCCTACTTTTGCCTTTTCGCGCCTATTCAAAATGTCTGCCCATATTTCACGACCACATGTTTTCAGACAATTTTTAAAACCAATTTTATTTATTATTTATTTTTTATGATCGAATCCTGAAATACTCGTGTTTATTTCCAATTTAAATCGCACTTAACAATTCGAATATTAAACAAATCACGGCAAAAAATTGACTTTAAATTAAACAATTATCAATGAACTGACTCGAAGCAAAACAATTATGATAATGATGCCGGCCGGCTTCCTCTCGCGACGCTCCCTCGAAGATCCAACAGACGAACTCCTAAACCGCTCCACCCATTGGACGCTGGAAACACCACACAAGACGAAACCCAAAACCTCCGGCCCAATCACGATACAACCGCGAATATTCAAATGTCAATAATAACCCAAATGACCAAAAAGGAAAATCATAACGAAATACTTCGTTACAACATTCTCCTCTCTATTATTTCGTCCTATAATTTCTATTTTGCTAACATTATTAACTTTATTTTGGGTTTTTTTTTGTAAAGTAGTGGAAACTGAGGTTGGGATTTTTTCGCGGTGTACTATTACACCCATGAAAACAGCAAAACATTTTGCTTGCCGACGATTTTATTGTAAATAACGACACTTCGGTTTCTTCCTTCTCCATATCTCGAATAATTAAATTAAATTTTTAAAAATAGAACTGAGAAAATACTCTACAACACAAAAATTCCAACTTTTCTAATGGAATTGTTGAGTTTTTTACCTACTTCGATTAATTTAAAGTTCCGCCACCAGATAGCGTATCGCAGTTTAGCCATTCCCAATTACAAAAAATAATGTATTTTGAAAAAATATAAAATCCTTCTCGGATTCAGCATAAAGAAATACATCAAATTAAAAAAAGAAAAATTAAAATTGGTTAATAATTAACGAAGATATAACCAATTTTGTAAATTTGAACGGCTGATTTCAGTTGTAGCGTCGATAACCACGCGCCACTGAGTACCCCCACTCCACCGTCCAAGAGTTGAAAAACCTATATATGTATTTTTACTTCCCTGGCGAATGTGTTTCATACGAATATACGACGAATTCGTCGTCACTTCGTCGTCAGTTCGTATTACGTTAGAATATTTGAATAATTAGGCAAAAACAATTAAAGAAAACTATTGAAATAAATAAAGGAATACCTAAGGATAAAATTGACATATTTTTTAGGATAAATTAACGTTAAATTAATAAGAAATTAATGTTTAAAGTAGGAAATGTCAGTTTTAGTGTAGGATGTATGTGTGTGTAAGATCGATATTGGAATGAACTGTTGATATGTCGCCGCACATTCTGCGCGACAGATGGCAGGGGTGACATTTGTCCATGGCTTTATATTACATGCTCATTCATTAAGAAAGCTATTTTTTATTTGTAAGTAGATTTAAATAAAATGGAGAAAAAACGTTATATTTGAAAAATAAAACATAATTTCAACCCTCAAAAGAAATAATGGATGTTTTAGACCAATAAAAATAAAGTTGAAACTCCTCCTTCATTAGGAAACCTATTTTTTTATTTGTTGGTCCAGTTACACAAAATAGAAAAAAAATTATATTTAAAAAATAAAACATATAATTCCAACCCTCAAAAGAAATAATGCACCGAAAAAAAATATTCTTGTTTTGAGAGGATTCCTCTTATTTTGATGCATATTTTCGTTTTATATATTGACCAAAAAAAGTCCTCTTATTATAAGAGGATTATTCTCCACTTAAGAGTAATTCCTCTTTAAAGTAGAGGAATAGTCTCCAATGAAGAGTAATATTCTTAATTTAAGAATAAAATGTAAGAGGATTTTAGAAGAGGAATTGTCGTCTTAAAACGAGAATATTTTTTTTTCGGTGTGGATGTTTAAGACCAATAAAAAAAAACTCCTCCTACTTTCAAAATCAATTTTTCTATTTGTTGCTAGGTTTAAACAAAATGGAGAAAAAAATTATATTTAAAAAATAAAACATAATTTCAACCCTCAAAAGAAATAATGGATGTTTTAGACCAATAAAAAAACAAACTCCTCCTACTTACAAAATCAATTTTTCTATTTGTTGCTACATTTAAACAAAATAAAGAAAAAAAATTATATTTAAAAAATAAAACATAATTTTAACCCTCAAAAGAGATAATGGATGTTTTAGACCAAAAATATTAAGTTGAAACTCCTCCTTTATTAAGAAACCTAATTTTTTATTTGTTGGTTAAGTTACACAAAATGGAAAAAAAATTATATTTAAAAAATAAAACATATAATTCCTACCCTCAAAAGAAATAATTAGTGACGTATAAGTCATCCTTTTTTTCTTTTATATGTTTTATTTTTCAAATATAAATTTTTTTACAGTTTGTGTAACATAACCAACACAAATAAAAAAAAGCTTTCTTTATGAAGGAGGAGTTTCGACATTATTTTTATTGGTTTAAAACATCCGTTATTTCTTTTGAGGGTTGGAATTATGTTTTATTTTTTAAATATAATTTTTTTCTCCATTTTGTTTAAACCTAGCAACAAATAGAAAAATTGATTTTGAAAGTAGGAGGAGTTTGTTTTTTTTATTGGTCTAAAACATCCATTATTTCTTTTGAGGGTTAAAATTTTGTTTTATTTTTTCAATATAATATTTTTTTTTATTTTGTTTAAACCTAGCAACAAATAGAAAAATTGATTTTGAAAGTAGGAGGAGTTTGTTTTTTTATTGGTCTAAAACATCCATTATTTCTTTTGAGGGTTGAAATTATGTTTTATTTTTTAAATATAATTTTTTTTTTCATTTTGTTTAAACCTAGCAACAAATAGAAAAATTGATTTTGAAAGTAGGAGGAGTTTTTTTTTTTATTGGTCTAAAACATCCATTATTTCTTTTGAGGGTTGAAATTTTGTTTTATTTTTTAAATATAATATTTTTTCATTTTGTTTAAACCTAGCAACAAATAGAAAAATTGATTTTGAAAGTAGGAGGAGTTTGTTTTTTTATTGGTCTAAAACATCCATTATTTCTTTTGAGGGTTGAAATTATGTTTTATTTTTCAAATATAACGTTTTTTCTCCATTTTATTTAAATCTACTTACAAATAAAAAATAGCTTTCTTAATGAATGAGCATGTAATATAAAGCCATGGACAAATGTCACCCCTGCCATCTGTCGCGCAGAATGTGCGGCGACATATCAACAGTTCATTCCAATATCGATCTTACACACACATACATCCTACACTAAAACTGACATTTCCTACTTTAAACATTAATTTCTTATTAATTTAACGTTAATTTATCCTAAAAAATATGTCAATTTTATCCTTAGGTATTCCTTTATTCATTTCAATAGTTTTCTTTAATTGTTTTTGCCTAATTATTCAAATATTCTAACGTAATACGAACTGACGACGAAGTGACGACGAATTCGTCGTATATTCGTATGAAACACATTCGCCAGGGTTGATATAAATGAAAAATAAAAGCCTTAAATTGTTACCGGACACCGTGGATGGGCAGGGGACCGGACAAAGAGTTACTTTAAGTGGAAGAGTAAACTTGTTAGGAAGGAATTCGGTTTCGGTTTAGGGATAAAAGAGTTAGTTGGAACAGTAAAGGGAAATTTCTGAACTAAGGAAAATAAAATTATTACATAATTTTCATACATAAATAATTAATATATATTCTGTAAACCCCCCCTCAAATATGTACAACGTCGGAACTTATAATTAACAACGTTGAGGCTTGATTCGTTGAAGGAAGCCTTTCAACCGATCCTGATTTGTGCGGGGTTTACCTCGGGACTTCGACTTCGGTACCGTCGGAGTAATGGGCCGAGCGTAAGGCTTCTGTTCTTGAAGGCGAGGTTGAGGCACGCCAAGGGGCTGTTCCCCGAGTTGCAGACCCTCAGGACAAATAATGGGCATGTCCAGAAGTGAGGGTATTGAGTTCCGGGGCTGGCTCCACAGTTGTCGACGACATGCCAGTACTGGCCCAAGGTTGGCCGGTGGTGAGCGAGGGCGGGGCGACTGTGATATTGGGGAGCCTGGACTGAGCTCCAAAATATCCTGGTCGCTATCGGTGAGGGCTAGATCCTCCTCCAGGTTACGAATGGACCGCAAGAGCGTCCTGGGGCTCCGGATGGGACTGAGAAGTGGCGGTAGAGTGGGTATCCTCGGTGGAGTCCACAACAGAGTGTTGAACCACGATAGTTTCGGTGGAGTCACCAGGTCGATCGTAGGCGGCTTCTTCTCGGGCGTCAGGACCAACAAGGGCGAAGGAGCCTCGTAAGGAGCAGCGTCGAGGAGCCTGGTTAGTGCTTCAATCTCGTCTTCGATAGTCGATATCTCCTGGGCGACTCGTATCCGACTCCGAGGAGTAAGGACGTAGGTGTCAGGTTGACCACTTGGCGGAGTCCCCGTGGGGTAGTAGGGTTCCCAACGCGATCCGGCGGAATGGTATCCTATGTCCTTAGGGAGTACTTGATCACATGGAGCTGACCACGTTGGGGCGGAGAGCAACACCGGCGGAAAGATCGGAGCTCGCATCAAGATCCGGGCCTCGGGAGGAAGGAGTTCGATGGTCCGGATGGTAAGGTAAGGGATGAACCCGCGGGGTGGGGCGTGAACGGTGGAGGACAAACCCGCGTAAGGACGTAGGCTAGGAGAGGAGTAGGAACCCGCGTAAGGACGTGAGCGTGGAGAGAAAGGAGCAAACCCGCGTAAGAACGTATGTTAGGAGAGGAGTAGGAACCCGCGTAAGGACGTGAGTTTGGAAGATGGAGGGAGCCCGCGTAAGGACGTGAGCGTGGAGAGAAAGGAGCAAACCCGCGTAAGAACGTAGGTTCGAAGGAGCGAGGGAGCCCGCGTAAGGACGTGGGCTGGGAGGGAAAGGAGCGAACCTGCGTAAGAACGTGAGTCCAGGAGGAAGGATGGATCCGCGTAAGAACGTGGAGCTCGGAAGAAGTGGGGACCAAAGAAGTGAAAGTTACTTACTGCAAATAAGACTCGGGGTGTAGTGAAGACGACACTTTATTTCAATTTTAAGAAGTACACTATGCGTAGGCGGAAAAGACTGAGAGAGAGTAGGCCTGTTTCGTACCTTTTTATACCTAACTCAAGGGTTATAAAAAATCTGGTCCTTGGTAGGGGAGATTTTTTATAAACGGAGTTGAGATAAACAAGGACAGAGACAGCATACTCTCTTGACAAAATCTTACAAACTTAATAATTAGCTTATAATTACATACAAACTAAGCAATTAATTTCTTACTATTTCCCGGGTAAAACTGCTGAAAAACAGTAAAATTTTGATACCCAACAGTATAGAATTAATATTGTGTTATCGTAAACAAAGTCTAATAAAATAAAATAATGTGATATTAATTTTAAAATAACAGAAATTCTCAGAATCTAATATAAAACAATATCATATATAAGCATGCAATATACTTATAATACTGTAATGCAACATTATTACATATTATGTCATATTATAATATAATAAGATAATTATAGGAACATAGTAGTACTACAGAGTATTTTATACTATAATATATATTAATCTTGGTACAAAAAATGTAAGTCTTTGATGAAAGAATAATTAAAATCGAATAAAAATCATAGTTTTTACATTAGAAAAATACGCGCTAAAAAAGGGCCCGGCGGAGCCTTGCTGGGGGTAAGGGAGAAAGGCGGAAAGAGAAAAGTACCGTTGGGGAAAGGGAGAAAAGCGCTGTAGGAAGTACCGTTGGAGAAAGGGAGAGATATGCTGTAGGAAGAAAGGAGAGGGACAAGGCCACCAGAAACCGGTTTTCGTACTCAAGGCCCTCTCTCAAGGGAGATACTTTGCGGGTGTTTTGGCAATATTTTGAGTTTTCCTCAGTGGTTTCCAACTAGAACCGTGGTTGTCAACCACGTTGCTTTCCACTTAGCAAAACGACAGGTATCAAAATATAACAATTAATTTTTTTTCATAAAATACCTGTATTAAACTGTGGATGGTGCAAATTTCATTAAAAAATATTAATAATAAACTAGTCAGGAAATTTTTGAAATAAAAAAACTAACTCTCCCACCCTTCAACTTAAGTCGGATTTTTTTGGAAAAGATTTGTGAAAACACATGAATTTTAATGCCGTTTAGACCAAATTGATAAAGTGAAAATTGGCTGAGTTATTCCATTTGTTTATGACAAAAAAATGTACCCTTTTTTAATCTCCATTATTATGCATTTAAATAAAAAATATCGAATTTCCATTTAAGTAGGATGGAAGTGTGACTCCTGAACTGTACGCTCGAAAAAAACCGAAATTCGTTGGTCCAAAAGTGGGGAAATTCCGTTGAAAAATTACATGTTTTTAGTTAACAAATGGAATTATGCATAAACTATTTATCCAATCAAGATAATTTTTTTTGAGATTTATTCAGCTGTGCAAGGAGAATATTTCTGGAAAATCATAAACAAATTCGATAATTATTAACAAAGTTATTAAACAATTAAAAAAGTGCTATTTTTTATGGTTTAAATTCATTTGCAACTAAACTAATAAACCTTTTTCAACGTATGACCAGTAATTTGAAAGGTATTTTTAGGCTCTACAACTTTCAATAACAACTTTTTCCTTTAAAATTTAACCGGAAGCAAGGGTCATCGAAAAACTACGTTTCTCAAACTTTGACGATTGTTTACACTATTTTTGGCAACCGGAAATCGAGAGCAAACCATGGGGCTCTTATATGGGGCCCCCAAACTACAAGAAACTATTGAGACTTTTCAGGTTGCACTTTTGTGCACTTTTTGCACTCACCGACTGGCCTAATTGTGATATAAATGTAGAAGTTGTGTCAAGTATTAAGTGTGTGAAATATTTATATAAATACATATTTAAAATACATGATGCTGCTTCTATTATTATTACAAATAGTAATGGGGAATATGTTGTCAATTACGATGAAATCAATCATTATGAAGAAAATAGATATGTTAGTCCTGTTGAAGCTGTTTTGAAAATTTTAAGTAAACCTTTAGGGGGAAAAGTCATAGTATTAATCGCTTACCTGTACATTTCCCAGGTGAGCAGAATGTTCTTATACGTACAGAACAAGGTAAAAGCAAAATTTCTTTTGATTTAAGAAAAACATCAAAACTGTTACAAACGAGAATTCATTGATTTAAATATTGAGCTTTTGAGATGGTTCTAAATTCTTATTTGGGGAGGCTCCAAGCTGCCAAGGTCCGAAAGACCTCGTTTATTTTGTGGGGACGTTATCCTACTTTTAAAAGTTGCCTTCCGATTCGTTACATGCACTATTTTAATAATGATTTGAATTTTAGGTTTAGTTAGGTAAGTAAAGAAATTGATTTTACGAATAGATGGTTTATTTTTAAACAGTAAAATACCTTTTAAATACAGAATGGTATAGTGTGTTACAAATAGCAAGTGTGTGTGTTAGAATATGTGACTGAAACGATACTTATTTACTTACAAACTACCGGCGGAGCTATTCCTCTTTTGAATCACAAACCTTCGTCGGGCGAAAATTCTTTTGCTTTTACTGAAAATCGCGACGTATGATACGCGCAATTTTCTTTTGGTTGCGAGTGGACGCAATGGTGAGTGAGTTATGGTGAGTGGATGCGGGCAATATCTATGCAACCGGCCGTCTCACACAACTGTGTAAAACTCACTGCGGATCACTGTAGATACCTTTTACCGAATTAGTCCGGGCAATATCTATGCAACCGATAATTCAATAATTAGTTTTGATCGCGCTCGTGGGCCACCGATATTTGAGACGGACGCGGGCAATATCTATGCAAACGGCCGGTTATAAATATCGAGATTTCAGAATTATTAATTATATTAATAATTCAGAATCTCTCCAAAATCAGCCAGCACTGGACTCCACCGGCTCGGAGAATTTGTGAATTTTAACGTCTGCCCTAAATCATGCAATTCGGGTTCCGGGTCGCGGACGGGCCTTTTTCGCGAAATTTCTCTGTCTCAAAACACTTGCCGGGTTAGACCCAGGAGAGGTGTCTTCGAGAAGAAACGAGAATTCGTACTGCGATAATTGATATTTCGCGACAAGCCTCTAACTCTTACCTTTAGTGCAAAAAGTGGGGAAGACGGATAATTTCAGGTAGTAGGAGTAAAGAGTAGGAGAAAATCGTGGGCCCATTGGTCTATACATTTTTGCTGACGTTTTGGATCTCAAGGCAGGTCCGTGAGAACGGAAACGGTCTGTTAATATGATACTTTTTGACACATTATTTTTCTTGAAATAATTAAGAATTTAAATAACAATTATATTGTTTAATTAATAAAATTATTATTCATCTTAGTTACTATAGTGCATATAATTTAATCATTGTAATTATATTGTTCCTACTTTTATAGGTTGTTTGTATATGCATTTTACATATTGAGCAATATATATACATATACATACAATCTAATGTCCTCCAGCATTTTGTTGTAACAACAATGTTACAACAAGATGTTTAACTATTGTTAATTGTTTTTATGTGCATCTGACTTGATTCGTAAGTTCAAATGTCATGAGGAATGCAAGCCTTGTAGTTTGCGTCAGCTGTAACGCACGTGCGGTTGTTTTGAAGCTGTGGTCTACAGCTTATGGGCCCTGAGGGGAGAGGAAAGTTCTACGCACGAGGTAGCGATTAGAGGCAAGCATAGCGCGTTTGTGTTAGTGCTGTAGCCGGGAAAGCCCGCGAGTGTATTGGTGCCTCTAGTCGGCTGTTACACAGTTGTATGTTGCCGCCGACCACTCTCGCACACGCGCAACCTCACAACGTGGCACTTTCAATCACTAATATAAAAATTTGAATTTAATAGATTTGATCCATATGCATATTTTGGCTGCAATCCTGCGCCTTCTTTATGTTTTATAGAATTAAAATTTGGATAACAATTTTACATTTAATATTTGAACTTGTTTAGGTAATATTGCCACAAGGTTCGATGTAGGCAGCATTGATTGTGCCGATACAATTATTAATAACTGTTTACTATATTTATTATTTAGTAGAAGGAGAAAAGAAATAATAATTTCTTTTATCCTTCTAATTATTTCTATAAGCATTTCTTAGTTAAAGACATTCTCATGATGAGGTATTCGGCGTTATCAGGGTGTCAAATATCCTTAGGCATAGCGTCGCCGCGTTGCGACGTTCTTATATGCTGGATATAATTTAAAATTAATATTTTTTTCTACATGGTTGCCAAATAACTCTTTTCAAAGAACTAGTATTATAACAAAAACTACTAGACTTTTTTAAGTTAAATAAACGTGATAAAAATGCTAATCAGTATTATTATTCTGAAATTCCAGAACATTATACGTGGATACAAAGAAGTTTAGAACGGAAAAAACGATTACGTAAAGAAAAAGTATTGGGAAGAATTTATTCTGTTAGTCCATCGCAAGTAGAACTATTTCATTTGAGGTTACTGTTGTTAACATGTAAAGGGGCTACTTTATTTGAAAATTTAAGAACAGTAAATGGAGTTATTCATGAAACATTTACTTATACGTGCTTAGCATTAGAGCTCATAGAAGATGATTATAAGTGGACTAAAACAATAGAAGCTGCAATATGGATGATGCCTTATGCACTTCGCAGGATATTCGTTAGAATTTTAATTCATTGTCACCCAGTGCATCCTTCTGAATTGTGGGAACGATTTAAAAGTAAAATGTCGGAAGACTAAAAAAATAATGTTTCTGCAGAAGAAGATGCAGCTTGTGAATGTTTATACGTTGATGGTCCTGGAAGTTCTGGAAAAACCTTTTTGTATACAATATTATGGCATTTATTGTTAAGTAAAGGGAAAAAAGAATGTAATATAGCATTTACTGGAATAGCTGCAACTTTACTGCCTGGTAGAAAAACTGTTCCTAAAGTATTGGGTTTACCTGTACCTCTTTTTAGTGATTCACATTCTAATATTAAAGTACAATCAAAAGAAGGAAACTATCTAAAGGAAATTCATGTTTTTATTTAGGATGAAGCACCAATGGCTCCAAAGTATGCTTTTGAAATAATGGACAGATTATTAAGGGATTTAATGAAATCACAAGAATCATTTGGTGGTAAACTTTTAATTCTGAGTGGAGATTTCAGACCAATTTTACCAATTAAAAAACGAGGAACAAAGTCAGAAATTTTGAATTTGTCAATAAAATATAGCAAACTTTCAAAAAATTTCGATTGTTAGATAATATGAGAGCTTTACCAGAAGAAAAGGAATTTGTAGACTTTTTGCTTAAAATTGAGGACGGGAAATGTAATGAAAAAGGTGATAGTTTTTTATTACCAAACAAAATTATTTAACCAAAGGATATAGATATTGCCGAAGATACTTATGGTGAATATATAAAAAATAACAGATTTCAGGAAATGTCACTTTGTGCAATTCTATCACCTAAAAATGTTGATGTGAATGAAATAAATAAAAGAGTAGTACATTTATTAAATAAGGATAAAGAACAAATATATAAAAGTATCGATTCTACTGAAAATTGTGACAATGGTAATTATCATGAAGTTATTTTACCAGAATATTTAAATACACCTTCACCATCATGCTTACCACCACGTGAACTGCATTTCATAATTTATTCTATTGTCATGCTTATTCGAAATCTTAGTATTAATGAAGGATTGTGCAATGGGGCCAGATTATTAATTTTAGATTTAATGAACATGTTATGAAATGTCAAATTTTTACAGGAGATAAATGTGGAAATATCATATTTTCATCGCATTACTTTATATTGCGAAAATATCTACCCTTTTACTTTTAGAAGAAGACAATTTCCTGTTAAATTGGCGTTTGCTATGACTATAAATAAATCTCAAGGGCACACATTTAATAAAATTTCTATTGACTTGAGAAGAGATGTATTTAATCACGGTCAATTGTACGTCCCATTGTCAAGAGTACGTTCTTTTGATTCAGTGAAAGTATATTTAGGATATAATAAAGTAAACTGTATTAAAAATATTGTCTATACAGAAATGTTAGATGATAATGATGAAATTAATTACGATGTTAACGGGAAGTGAAGTAATAATATATTTTAATATACTTTTAAATACTTTTGTATTTCTTATCAATCAACAATTTTATATAATATTTTTTGACTTTTGATCACATAAATAGAAATGTTTATTTGTTATTTTACATTTAAAGTTTATATTTTATTAACCATCTTTGGTTTGTCTAACATATTTTGTCTAACATTTTCAATTTTTTAAATCTGATTGTGGATTGGTAAATTATTTATTTATAAATTAAAAAAGTTTTTTAGAACAACATTACAAAAAGGTTAAAGAAAACTTCTACTGATAAAAAAAATCTTTTATTAAATAGTTGTTTTCTATAAACAATTAACTAAATTTTTATTATCAAATCTGACAATGAATTCTCTAAAGTAAAGTGAGTTTTAGGTATTAAAATAACTATTTAAAATATAGATTCAGTTGAAGTAAATAGAAACAAGGAGATAATCGAAGCAGAAGTTTTCTCAGTTAAAATTTTTTTTAAATATATACGGCCTTAAACCATGATTCCTAAATCACCTCCAACAGGTTTTAAGAAGTTTACCATTTTCAGTTTGTTATTTAGCAGCAGTATAAACAAACATTTCCTATTGCATAAAAGACTAAAAATAAAAGAAAACAAACCTTTCACATTTTAAACTTGCATTTGAAAAAAAATTTCTTATTAACGGTACAACAAAAATCAAATTTGATTTTTTCATTTTGCGAACTTTAAGTAAAAATCAAAGACTATTTCTTTCCACCCTTAAAAACTGGTTGTATATAATAAAAATTTGTTAAACAAGAAATTGTAAGAAACAGTTGTATAGCCAAGTATGTAAGGCTACAGACAGGTGTATAAACCAATAAATAAACAATTACGTAGAGAATAAAATAACCTAAATATGTAAACATAAAAACATCAATAAAAATTGAGTAGTTATTTTAATGTCGTAAAAATAAATTCATAAAAATGTTTTAAAATTTTTATTTTTTAACGATTTTGATAAACTTTTTTAGAAAGAACGTTCGAACAACATAAAATTTATTTTAGTGAATAAAATTTTAATTTTCATTATTGATTTTCTTGTATTCTTCTTCCGCCCAGGACGGTAAAAAATTTAGCATTCATGTCTAATCTTTCTTTTTTTTAGATAAACCAGATCCAGTTTCACTTCTTTCAAGTTTTTATTAAGAATCTTTTACCCGCATCTAAATGACATCTCCGAATTTGGGATAACGCTTGTAACCATATTGACTTAGGTACTGATAATAATATTGACATTGCATTTCTTTTATTTTTCTGTTAACTTGTATTACAAGTAGAAATTGAGTCTATTTTGTTATTATAATTTTTATTAAAAATTAAAAAGAATTAAAAAGAAAATCCTTTTACAAAAATGTGTTCATGAATATATTAGATTTTTTCATAAAAAATCTCAATTTTGAAAATTCCTGGCTTTGACCCCTTTTGTCATATAGTCCCACCCTTCATATATATAAAATCAGTAGATATGCAAATTAGGTAAATAGAGATATAATAATTAGTGTTGCATGTCGAGCGAGTCTCGATCGACAACTTCTCGTCAAAGTCGAGAAAATCGTTAAAATAACAATTAAAACAATTGAATTTTATAGTTTTATCTCACTTCTTTTATGAAAGGAGACGAAAAAACAAATGACATCTATTTGCTCGACATGCATCACTAATAATAATGGTTTTTCTTTTGGAAGACGAAGTAAAAAACAATAAGACTTTTAGATAAAGATATTCTTATGTCAGCTGTAACTGTGTAGAAAGAGATAAATAATTTTAGACGAAAAAGTTCATATGTTATTCTTCCTTGATAGAGGGAAAGAAAGCTACAGTTAAATATTTAGTCAAAATCCAAAATTATTACCTGAAAAAGTCTTGAAGGATTCCTCAAAAAACAATATACAGTACAGTAAAAAATATACAGTATAGTTCAGTACTGTACTGTACTACATCTTTATTTAAGCAATCATAATTAGCTATTTCTCGGTAGATGTTACTGGATTCATAATGTGTCGTTTTTCTAATTTTGTGATTTCGCTCTTAGATGTTTGAAACATAATTGTATGTTCTTTTGTTCATTAAAAAAATCTTAGAATTTGTTCTTTCTTAGAAAGTTACATTAGTGGATAACTCTGAAAATAAAAGTTTCTGTTTTGAATAAAAGACAAGGAAGGGGCGCGCAACGCGCGCCATTTTTGGTTCTAGTATCGTATTATTTTTGACGTTAGAATTTCAAAGTTTCTACAAGAGTAAAATTCATTCATTTTTGTTCGCGTATGATATCTATATATATTACTGAGCTCACTGCTCGGCGGACAGGTACAGAGTACCGATAGCGCACCCATTGCCGCGCATCACGTAGGTTCTCTCACCTCACGCTACACCTCTTGAGGGCCCAGCGATCTATAATACTTGGTTGCTCGTGCACGGTACAATTTATTCAGTTCGACGTCGATCGGACTCGGGGCTTGCTCCGAGGCAAATCGACGGCAACTCTCTTTCTTCACTTTCTCCTTTTACCTTTACGATCTAACGCCGAGGTTGAGGTACAACTCTCCCAAGGAATGAGATCTTCCTTTCTTTCCTGATGCAAGCCGGCGATATCTCAGGTACAGCTGGGGCTGCTTGCTTGTACTTCCTAGAAGGAGTTGTACCTGAGTCTTGAGCATAACTCCTTCTAGGAAATACAAGCAAGCAGTCCCAGCTGTACCTGAGATACCGCCGGCTTGCACCAGGAAAGAAAGGAAGATACCCTTCGTCTCTCCGTTTCTCTCTCTTTTTACCTGTCATTGCTCTTGGTCTAAGCAGGGGTACAGCCGTGTACGACCAAGGCAATGAATTTCCTACATGAGAATGTGAACCAATCCTTTGAAGAAAAGGTACATCTCGACCTTCACAGAGTTGATGCACCAGGTAGATTCTTCGATCCAAGGTACATCTTGGGGAAAGATGAAGCTTGTATTTCTACCCTTATCTCTCTCTCTCTCTTTTATACGCAACTATTTATCGTGTGATAATCGTTTATTGTATCGTTTATCTCACGGTATTATGAATACCGTGAGATTCGCGGTATCTAGTCTCTCTTCGATTTTGCTAAATCGACCTGACGTGCACGACCCTAGTAATCGTCCGTACCGATTTTTAGGGGTAGTTTCTAGAGTCTACCCTCTCGTATAATGAACGACGGTCGCGGGTAGGAATTTGTCATTTTAGGAAATAAACTTATTTTCTTTCTATTCTATTTTAGTTAGTTTAGTTTTTATTGCATTGTTATTAGCTAGTTTAGGTTTTGAGTGATTTCTGTTATATTTTTTTTTGCATTATATCGAGACATTTATTTTCTTATTTATTGTTATATTTCTTTTGGTTCATTTTAAATTTACCTTCGCTAATTATTAATTTTGTATTATTTCTTTATTATTTTTTAATATATTTTCTTACGAAGGTTTAAAACTCTGCTTTGTTACTGACTTTACCCTTCCTATCGATATCACTAAATTGGCTAACTAACTTGCTTAAATTTTGTAATGACGCTTTACGCCATTTTATTAATTTATTTGATAAAAGGTAATTTATATTTTAACCCGGACTCCATCCGGCGAGCAAATTCTTTGGAAATTAAAAACTAAGATCATTACACTATAATGATATAAGTTTTAATATAGAAATAAGACAACAATGTATTCTGAAAATATAGGGGAGAGGGACCTAAAGTGATCACCCATCTTTTGAACGACTGTAGATTTCAAATATCAATATTTGTAAACCGAATGATAAATTCACTTTCTGTAAATTATAATCGCCTTTGAATTGAAATATGGCTTACCATCTTTAAGAAACTTCCTGCGTTATCATCATCATTTCTAAGTTCTTTGATAATTTTGAAATTATTAATTAATTTCGAAAATATTTTTCTGATTAAGCAGGTTTCTGTATTAGGGCAGCTGTGCTGTCGATACATATATGAAGCCCATGAGCTTATAGAGATTTATTTAGGACTTAGTTATTTGATTCGGAAAAATTGATAGCTTCTTCTCATTTAATTGTTTATTTAATGTTAATTATTTTTCAGGTGATAAATGATAAATAAATGTTGATAAATATAGCGTATAAACAAATTTTCATAAAAATCGAAAGTGACCCCTTTGTGGCCAAAAAAGTGTCCACCTTAGGGCCAAGACACAATTTTTTATACGTTAATATAAAAAATTTTTAAAGCACAATATTAATTATGTTCATTTGGAATATTATTGTACGATATATAAAGATAATTATAACGATTTTTACTAATTCAAAATGGTTAATTTCGATGATTTTAACACCCTGAGAAAAAAATTTCTCGATCATTTAAAAACAGAAATTTTACAACGTTCACGTTACAAAGAGTCTCATACGACTATTTACCTCAAAACTTTATTAATATCTTTGTCTTTTCAAATAATAACAATTACAGAAAACATTTGAAAATACTAATATGGGTGATTTTCACGTAACTGTGCCAATTTCAAGATCAGTTTTAAAAGAAAAAAAATTTTGTTTTTTTAATGTTAAATATCACTTTTTCTCATCATTAGGGCATAATATAGTTGTAATTTGAATGGTTTTACTACAGCTATAATTATAAAAAAATTACAACAAATTTTCAAAAATTGGTTGCCACGGAGCTGACCACCCTATGCATTGAATAATATTGTTGTTAACTGCGGAGCTACTTTATGCGTACGCCAGGTAATTAATAAATAAAATTATTAAAAAGAACTTCTTTGTCAAAAAACCAAAAATAAGTTAATTAAAATCCTTAAAACGATTAAAACTTCAACCGGTGAGCAACATAACGACAAAAAATTAACTTTAATTAATATTTATAAGTTTTTCAAATTAGTCTTAAAACTATTTCTCTCGTTTCTCTTAAAATAGCTGAAAAAGTGTAATAGATATTAAATTGTTATTCATTTAACCTTAAAATATTAATTTCAAGTTTTTAAAAAATATCATATTCAAAACGTTTAAAGAAGCTCCTATTAAAATGATGATTTAAAGTTATTTACATGTGTTTAAATGATATTTTTATAATTATCATAATGTATTATTGTAAAATGTATATTTAAAAAGAAAAAGTGTTATTTATTTTCTGAGTAATATAAAATTTGAAGAAAGGTTGTTAATTTTTAATAAATCATGATTTTAGCAAAATCTTAGTGTTTTATTTTACATTTTGTTGTATAATATTTAAAAAATTTTTTGTTTAATATCTTATTCTTTTTTAATTTACTCTGAAATATCTACACAAAAGATTTAATGAATAAGAAAGTATCAAAAAAATGTTTATGTAACATTATAGAAACACAAATTTCAATGCACAAAGTAGCCCCATCCCGGGGTCTATTTTTGGAACAACTTTTAATGACTACAACTACGACAAAAAATTTATTTCATTGACTAACTCATAGGAAACCTTCAGAAGGAAGTATAACATATAAATGCAAAAATTGATTTTCTTTTAATTCTGAATTTGAATAACTCACTGAGTTAAAAAATGAATTTTAATGCACAAAATAGCCTCAGCAAAAATATTTACTATTTACTATCAGCTTGACATAACCAGATAATTTAATTTTTATAACATTATGAAATTAGCGCATAAAACTAATTGTAGAAAAGTATTCTCAAATAAGAGCGTTACGATCAACAGTAATTATACTGTGCTTCTGCTTGGTTGTTATAAAGGCGTGTTTTTTCGAATATTAAGGTGTTTTTTAATAAGTCAACGGTTGCCGAAGCACTGAAAATAAAATGACACAACTATATCTGTCCTCTTCTGTAATATGTGTTGTTGTAGCAACTGTTGATCCATGAATTTGCACCTTTACACTGTACGCCACAGAACTGACATTTTATGTGACACCACGGAGCTGACATTTGACATTTAAACTAACCTAATTCCGACAATTTTGCAAAATAAATCTTTTCTTTTGGCAGATAATTTGTTTCTAATATAATCTTCAAAAAAATCGTAATAATTACCTTAGAGAGTGTTTACATTAAAAGAATAGTAATACCACGGTACTGACCACTTTTTTTGTGAACTTTACATTTTTACAAAAAAAATTGTTTTTAAGTGTAGAACTTGCAATTTTTAAACCTTTTTTTACTGATATTTGTTGCTAATGGATCTTATTTTAGATTGTAATTTTCAGATAACATTAAAACGTGCCATAAAAAGTTAAATTATAGGGGAAAAAATCTTATTACAAAATTGAAAAAATTTGTGGACAAAACAATTTTACATTTTATAAGAAGTATTAAAAGATGCATTATATGTAGAAATTATTCACCTATATACACAATTCATATTACAAAAATTCTCGTTTTCAGTTTCAGCGTTTTTAATAAAATTTCTGAATTTTAAGTTAAAATTTAAAAAAACGGACACGCCACGGAGCTGAAATTTTGGAGGGAATTCCGCAATTTATCGAAAAATATAATATCTATTTGTACATATTTGTGGTTGCGAATAGGTTTTATATATACCTGTGAAATGTATCCATACCCAAGCAAAAATTTTTTATTTTGAATGTGTTTTCTGTGACGCCGCCAAATATTACAGTTACGTGAAAATCACCCATATACAAAAATTTTCTGAGGGTGTCAACCTTAGGGCCCTGACCACCTTGGGGCCCTCTCCCCTAGTATTTGACAATTTTTTATAACCGAAATGTGAACAAAACCAAATGTTACATAATTTTTTTTAGAGAAAATCGAAAAAAAATTGCACATTTTTCTAGACAAAATAAAACAAGTTGAAAATGTTTGCATTTTTATAGTCAACATAAAAAAACTGGAAAATATCACATTTTAATGAAGAAAATCGAATAATTAACATGTGCGCGCAAAATATTCTTCTGCCTGCTCGAAGGTAGGGGAAGCGGGCGCAAAATGTTTTGCACCTGCTTCCCCTACCCCTGGGTGTTAATGAGTTACTTTGCGCCCGCTCTAAGTGCTCGAAATGACATACTTTCCGTGCAGGTACACGGAGAGAAAAATCTAGCTTTAATAGTATAACACTACCTATGGTAATTTCGCATGGACTATAGTCACGCTTCAAATGCATGAATTCATACCCAAAAAGCGTTGACTCATGGTTTTTGAGTATGAATTTTATGCATTTGAAGCGTGACTATAGTCCATGCAAAATTACTATAGGTAGTGTTATACTATTAAAGCTAAATTTTTTCTCCGTGTAGGACAAAAGATAATTTCCCAGTGGGCACACTTGTTCAAAAGACCTCTTATATATGGGTGATTTTCAAATAACTCATATTTGCATGTCCCCATAGATAAATGACTAATAAAATTATTATTTTTTGCCACTCACTTCATAAATCACTTAATAGAAGTCTCTTCTTAAAGATACTTAATATTCAGTTTGTTAACATTAACATTATCATAGTTAAAATTAAGAAAATAGGGTTAAAATGTCAGGTCCGTGGCATACGTTTTTTTTAAATTTTGTTCTGAAATTTTCACGTAAGCAAATATTAAAACTATCTTTTAAGTACTTTGTAGGCCAAATCTAACCAGATGTTTTACATATAAAAATATTTTTATTACAATGATATTCTACGTACACGAGCACTTTTTTCATGTTTTAAATTGTTAATTACGTTCTACCAACACATGTTAACGTCATCGTGATTTTATTACTCAATTTTATGTTTAATTGACTTCTACTGGTATTATTTTGAAGTGCGAACATTGAAAAGAAAATATTTATTCGATTTTTTATTTCTTTACGTGTTTTAACTGTGACACACATGTCAGGACCGTGGAAAAATGTCAGGTCCGTGGCATGTAACTTTTGCATTTTCTTTGCGTTTTCCATCGTAACTTTAGAAATATTTAAAATCTTGTAGTTTTCATTTGAACATATACTTTAATAACAAAAATGTACTGGAATATGTAATAAATTTCAAATTTGGTTCACTATTTTAGCAGAAAAATGTCTTATTCAAAAAAATCACAGTTATTTGAAAATCACCCATATAGATTCTTGCGGATGTCTTTTGGACTTGTACAAAAGACGTCCTGTAAATGTTCTATGTCTTGGACATTAGAAGCCTATAAGATGTCTAAAAGACGTCTTTTTTATTCGACTTTTGAAAATAGAAAAAGTTCTATAAATATAAAATATTACTTTCTAAGTTCAACTTGGACTTAGAAACTGATGAATATAAAAGTTAATAATAAGTAATATTACACCTATCGATAATAAATCCTAAAATATGTCAAAAAGTTAGGATTTCATAATAAAAATTTTCAATAAATTACGAAATTTTTTTATTTAACTACAATTTATGATAATTAAATGTACGTATATGTTAAAATAAATAAGGCAGTGTATGCTCTTTCTCTTTCTTACTCGCTCTTTCTGTTCTGCTTGTCAGTAACGTTTACAAACTAATAAGTATTATAATAACTTTCGTGTAATATCTTACGTACTTGAGACTGTTATTTTGCTTTTTTAATCCATCATATTTAAAAAAATAAGAAATATAATATTTATTATGCTTAGGGGTCATGCACAAACAACGTAAAGCTTTATGGTGGAGAGAGGGGTCAAGTTAAATCTTACGAACAGCAGAAAATATGGCGCTAATGTATAGAAAATGTCTTATGGAGGAGGGGGTCTAAATTTCTCAAATTATAGCTTACGTATTTTGTGTACGGCCCTCTTACAAAAGGACAAGAATAAAATATTATTAACCAGTCTCGACAACTTCAAGTTAAAATTTAAAGAAAAAAATATTTTTATGGTTCTAATATCATATATATATATATATATATATATATATATATATATATATATATATATATATATATATATATATATATATATATATATATATTGCATTATAGCAAAAAGAAAGGGACTATAAACGTAAAACAGTCTTTTTCTTTTTGCGAGTAATGATTTTTTTAGTCATTTCAAAATATTTTACAAAAAACGATTTTTCAGGTGAAAAATGATTTAAATTTTTTTACTGAGATTACTTTTAAAAAATTATTATTTTTCTCTTTTTTTAAAGAAAGTAGTAGGAATTCTCTCGCAAAACAGTGCAAATTATTTTTTCTGTGGAAATTAAATTAGAAAATGAAAAAATTAAAGAAAGCAACATTTTTCTCATGAAAAGAAATCATTTTTTTAAATATGATACAATTTTTTTGTGAAATACAATAATTACGAAATTTATAGATAGAAAAATTTTTCAAATTAAAAGACACAAAATCGGTTGTTATTAAACAAAGTAGTAAACAAAAAAATTCGAGAATTATTGGATCTTTTCTGTAAAAAAAAAAGGGGAAGCCCTGAAGAACAGTCGAAAAATGAAGAACTCACTTTTTATTTCTTCTTTAAAAATTCTGCCACTTGGTCCATTTACTAAATTCTCTATCTTATTTACTTAACTCATATCACACCTTAATGCCAAGGACAATACAGTGGTCAGAAGAGATCAAAATTTGCAAGCGAGATCTTCAAAATAATTAACAAAAAATGAATTAATATTATAATTGACAATTAATTTTTCTTTTGTTTGTATAAATTAAAAGAGCGATTTCAATCGTTTACGCAACCTCCCATTAAAATTACCTTAAACTATTTTTTCTAACGTGTCACTTTTCATAATCTGTTTATTTACTTTTATGCAAAACTCATTCCTGACAAATAGATTTTCGCATTGACTAACATTTTTCAGAGAGTAAATTGACAAAAGGAGAAGAAAAATTAGGCAAACATATAAAAGCTACTTGTAAACGATGATATCTCTCCCTCTCTTTGGTTTTAAAAAATCGCTTGCATTTTACACAAAAATCGCGAAAAAAATTGTATATCGTTTCGTTAAATATCGAAACATTTCATTTGTTAACTAGATACAATTTATTCTACTCAGTTCTTTTTTGCACCTCTATATTTATTTTACAGTGCAAAAAATGTGTTATATTTATTTTTAAATGTTATTAAATTGGCAGCATTCGTGAAATTTCAATAATAATGAGAATTTAGGGTATTTATTTCTTTCTCTTGCTCTCAACATACACTATATAATATAATAATCGAACATTAATGAAAAATCAGTCTGATTGCTGATCAATTATTTTTGTTTAGGCCAATGAGCGGAATTTATCAGTGAAATATTTGTCATTATATTCATTTACAATTTACTTAATTTTTATTCATTTATTCGTTCTTTTAACATCTGTTCGATAATCTTTAAAAAGAATTTCAAATTTTCTTATTTATTTATGTAGAATTACATACCTGAGCAAAATCATTAATGCGCGATAAACAATAATTAAATAAAAACTTTTGCAATATTTTTCTACCTTTGGATTTCAAAAGACGACTTTAGAATTTTTTTTTAATTCTCCAGATAAATTTTATTCTAATTTTCTATACATTAATCGAACATTCCTTTTTCTTTTTGTCATAAACAAATTAAAATTTAGATGAAAAAAATGTGACGTTTATTTAAATCAGAAACAAGAAAAATATAAACTATTTAAATTTAAATCGCGGAATTATTAAATTTTGCAAATTATAAAATTTAAAAGTTGTCCGTTTAAAATAATGTTTAATAAAAAAACTACAGAAACCTTTTTTAAAATTTAATACATTCTTTTGAAATTCATCAACGAATTAATGGAAATAATAGTTTTTGTTTTCTTATTTAAATAAAGAGATCACAGTGAATTTTAAAATCGAAAAAACAGAAAAATAAAGAACACAAGCAAAATTTGGAATCGCATTTTGGTAACTAAATATTTATAAATATATCCTACTTCTAAAACTTAATATTAATTTTATCGAGGTATATAGTGATTTAAATGAATCATAATATTCTATTTAAATTACTAAAGTATTTTCTTCGATGACAATATTAAATGAGAAAACCAATACTAGCAAAATTTAACGTAAATTAATCGTAGTCCAGAAGGATCTATTGCCCATGCGCAGATTGCTTATTCTGTATTTTTTCGAATAAAAAAAAGTACAGAAACATTTTGCGTTTTTAATAGTTTTACAAGAAAAAAGCTGCACTGCAGCTAAATTTATCGTACGACTATTTTGAAAAACAGGAGAAATTGAATTAAACGATAAATAGCAATAATAATAATAATAATAATGATAATAATAATAATAATTAATAATAATAATATAATAATATTAACAACAATAATAAATTAACTGCACAGGCGTAGGGGCGAAATGAACTTTTTTCTTAAATATACAACTTAAAAGTTTATTTCGAAACTTTCTCTTAAACAAAAGGAAAGCCATAAATTATATAATTTGAAAAAAATTGTTTTGAAACATAAAAAAGTAGTCACTAATTTTTCTCGCTATCAAGTCAATTATTCTCATCTTAATTTTATATTATTATGCTAACTACCGAGTCTTAAATGAAGAAAAATTATTTTAATTGATAATCTAATAATTTAGCTAATTGTCCACATAATTATTAAATAATTACTTAATTAGTTATATAATTAATTAAACATGCAAGCTAATTGGATTACTCATCGTTCTATTAAACACTTAGCTTATTTAAATAGAACTCAATGACTAAAAATAGTTATTGAATTAATTAGTACATAAAAATAATAATTAACTAATTGAAGTGTTTTTTATCAATAAATATTAATAGATATTAATAAGTATTAATAAAATTAATATATAATTAATCATTAAACAATTGATTAATTAGTTAACTGATAAATTAGAGAACTATTTATTTTAACATACTAACCAAATAATGAGCTAATTAATTTTTCAATAATTATCTGGTTAATTAATCAAGTACATGGCTCAATAAATAACTATTCAATTAATGTAATAAATAATTAAGTAATTAATCAGCATGCTTAATAATTATGTAATTAAAAATTAATTTCTTGGCTAAAAACAATCATTACAGAAAGTTTTCTTTATTGAATTGATTGATTTTATGGAATGTTCAAATAGCAATCGCTTTAAAAAAATGACTAATATTAATATCAATAAAAAAAAATTCGACATTTAGTAAAACTAACGCTTTTTTTATTCTGCATAGAAAGTAGAGAATTTTTGTCATACTTTAATCTAGATCTGCACATGTTTAAAATTTAAGAAAAATTTTTTAATGCTCTCTAAAAAACTTCTTTTTCTATTTATAAAAGTGACAAAACGTTTTAATTTTTCGCATCTTTGTTTTAAGGTAACTTTATGGGAGGTGTTTCATACTCTTTGTCTCTTTTTCAGTAAATGTCTCATGTGAATTTCATTGTTCATTTTCCCGTCTCGAATAAAATACTGTACACGTGGTTTATGTTTTGGTTTATCTTTTCTCTTTTAAACGTAACATCGACCACAGGATTATATAGGTATATATATATATTTATAAAAAAATGTAATCAATGATAAAGAAAAAAATTTACGACCAATCAATTCGCGCAGTTTTTAACAATAATGTACACTGACTGAATTGTAGAATATTAACAGTTAATTCGAGATTAATGTCAGTTATATTTTTTAAGGTAAAAATTGGCAGTCGTTGCGAGTTATGAACGAGTTTTCGTTTCTTTTTTCTTCGTTCATTTAATTAATGGCCTAAGACTACGTAAAACGAATTGGTTACCACGTTCTTGGTTTCCAAAGGCAAATAATTTACAGAGGGTCTTCCGTGCTCTCACTGTCCCTCGTCACTTCTTTGTCCACTTTATAGCTCTCGAATCGTAGTAGTTCCTTGAGCAAATCCTGAACATGAAAATATTAATTTTAATTACACTATTCATTATTTTATAAGCTTATTTAATTTGAAATGATTTATACAGTAATTTTTATAGAGGAATTCAATGGTTATAAAATGAAATCGATCAAGTATCCCTTTTTCTCAAAAATTTGCAACATATTCTTCTAAAATTTAGATATGTTCTAGAATTTTTAACTAATTATACTCAAAAGTTAAAAAAAAAATTTTAAACACATATTTACATATTCTCAATTAACATTTTCAAAAAATTTTAATTTCAAAACATCAGAAATTTAATTATTTTTGAAAACTTAATTGAATTATTTAAATAGAATTTAATTTTTGTAAATTCATAAATTAATGTGTTTTCAAAAATACAATTATATTTATCAGAGATAATTTTTAAAAATGAAAAAATAGAATTCTTTAAAATAAGAAATTTACTTATTAGGTACATATTTAATTATTGTCTATATTTTCAAAAATTTTAATGCAATACTTTACGAGAATTCAATTACTGTCAAATAAATATTAGGGTGGGCCGAAAAGCAATCTTTTTTTAAAATCCCATTCTACTAGTGGGGAAATTTTGCCTGTTTAGTTCAATAAAACACGTGCAAAACAACAGTTTTGATCCATGAATAAATCCTCATTAAATGTTTCATTTTAATTATTAAGAAGATTATTTTAAAAATATTAAAGAAATTTTTTATAACATTCAATTGCTTTGAAGAATTTCAATTAACATTATTAAAGAAACAACCTTATTTTTAAAAAATTCAGGAATAAGATTCTTTGTAAAAATTCAATGATGCAAAGTAAATTTCAATAAAAATGATTATAAATTACTTCGGAAATAGTAAAAATTGATGTAAATGTGCAAATAAAATGGAGGTTAAAAAAATGATGAAATATTCAAGAATAAAATTACCTTTGGCAGTGATTTTCTGTCGTAGGCACGAGCGTACCTTCCTACACATCTGCTGAGTTGCACATAAATATCGCACAAGACTTCAATTGGTAAGTCTTTAGTAACTCGAACCGTGTGCTGTAATGCGTTCTCGAGTTCATTCTTGTCAACTAAAATCTTCTCACTTGTTTCAACATTAGTCAGACTAGAATCGCTCTCAATAGCAAATGATAAATCATCAATACTCTCTCGTCTCGATGATGAATTTGAACTCACATTCTCATCAATTTTATCATTCGTTTTTTCCTCCTCAATCGAAATTTCCATATTCTCCGATTTACTATTATTTATTTCGCTAATGCTCTTAGGTGTGTCCTTGGAATTTTCATTTTGCGATTCCACTTCCGATTCTGAATTCTCATAAATATTCACATGTCCATTAAGTACATTTTGCGCTTCCGTTTCGAATTCCTGGAATTTCTCGAGATCGATTCCTTTAAAGAAGAGACCAAAAATGAGTCAAAAAATTAAAATATATCTTTATAACTTGTAAATTATTAGGAATCAAAGAAATTAGAATTTTTTACTCACCAGTTGTTTCACCATTAGGTGTTTTAAGTGTATTTGGTTCGCACGAACTGTCCTCGAAGGCAATTTTCTTCTTCTTGTGGGCCTTTTTCACGTAACCACGTGCCCATGCGGGTATTCGTCGTTTTCTCGAGCTCGAAAATTTTCTTCCATTAACGACCAATGAACCGCTAGACGGAGTGGCATCCTTCTTCTCACTCTTTTCATTAGCTGGTGTTGCATCAACTTTCGAAGTCTTACCATCCTTTATCACATTCACTACTTTGACAACTTTTCTATTTTTCGATATCTCTCGACATTTATCTTCAAAATCCGAATCCAATTCGGCTTTTATCAGAGCGTAAGCATTATCACGAAGTGAACAAGCTCGATGCCTTATAAGTTTATCCGCTGGATCTCTGTTAAAGAAAGATAGAGAGAAAGAAAGAAAGGAGGGAAGAAAGAAAAAAATTATTTTAATTATTCAGAAAAAGAGAAACCAATTAGGAATAACATTGAAAAGCGTGTGAGACTAAATGACAAGTGGCATTCAATTTTTTTCTAATTTCTAAATGTTTATCAAGAAACAACATTTTTTTCAAAACATTATGTATGAGGCGTTCCATGAGCAGGGCAAATAAATCTTAAATTTTTTTATACTTTGCCATTTTGTTATCTTAGGGGTCATTTATAAATTGTAAAAAGATTTTTATAAAATTTCCATTATTTTCCAAGATATTGTTATTTAAACTATTAAGTCATTTTTTCTATCATTTCATAATAGTTAGAAAAAAGTGTTCACTATGAAAAATGTAGAAAGGTTGTCTTTTAATAATATTTTATTCAAAAATAAATATTTTAATTTTTTTAAATCAAGGTTATCACAAACATTTAATTTTGCTTTCCCTTGACTTTTCTCTAATTTCCAGACAAAATTTTGATTATATTAGTCCCATAGGATTTTAATTAAAAGTATGAAGAATTCAGATTTTCAAATATTTTAATTATAAAACTTTACAAACTTAAATTATGTCTGTTAAATTTTCATTATTTTAGAACAATTATAATTGAATATTCGTATAGAATGTATTGTCAACATTTTTTTAAGCAATGGAATTTTTTTGAGAAATTTCATTAAAATTTTTGGAAGTAATTGAATTTTATTACTTTTGAAAATAATTGAATTCTTGTGATGAATATTATTATTTATAAAAATGATTTAACTTTGCAATGGATTTCATTAAAATTACTGAAAATAATTGATTTTTGTTCAAGAATTTTGTTTTACAAAGATAATTGAAATATTGACGAAGAATTACGTTAAAATTTTTCAAATAAGTTAATTTTCATATACTGAGTTTTTGTTTACTTTTGAATTTCGAAGCAAAAAAAATTATTTAACCACTTTATAAGAAAAGTAAACGATATTTTTTAATTTTTACAGAAACTCATTCTTTTTTGTATCATTTTTTTTCGAAAGCTGAAATTTTTTTTACAAAATCTTAGCTTCTCAATCAAAATGATAAAAAATATTTTTTAAAAAGTAGTTTTTGTGAAAATTGAAAAATAAGGTTGTTTAAGGACACTACAACCTTTCAATTAAATATTTTTTGGAGAACAAATTTGACGGACTTTGAATAAAAAAATATTGGAAAATTATTGTTTTAATAAATTAAAGAAAGAAAAAGAATTCTTTATTTCTGAATGAAATATGTATTTGCAAAAACATTTTCATAAATTTTTAATGACTCCGAACTCCTAAGACGATAAAATGACAAAATATAAAGAAAATCTGAGATTCAAAGTTTGTCCTGCTTATAGATCGTCCTATGTCTATAATAAAGAAATTATTGAAAGCCACTGAATTCTACGATGCAAACAACAGCAATGGATAAAAAACAGGAAAGACTCAACTACCTCTTTAATATTCCGAGAGAGGGCCTATCGCGCAAGCTGACATGAAAAAACACACAACAATGAATATATGTCAGTATGAGGAAACGACCGATAGATGTGCCGCAATTATTTTTCACACGGAATTTTTTTTAAGTTAATATATTCATCAAATCTTTGAGAATAAATATAAAAAATAGTTATTTCTTCTTAAATTTTCTAAGATAATTAGGGTGCGTGCTGAGGCGCGTAAATATTCCCCGCCATTTTCATTTTTATTTACACATATGACATTCCTATCTGTGTTCGATTGGTAAAGTAGAATGCGCGGGAGAAATATTCATTCGCCCCCTCGTGCATTGAAACAATCTAAGTGGTTTTAAGAAGGTCTCAAGAAGAAAGTACGTTTTAAATAAAAATTCTCAAGGAAAGAGATTAATATTTTCATTAAAATTACAATTAATTCTATATTTTTAATTTATCCGTTGAAAAAATGAAAGAAATTAAGAGTGCCAGATGATTGCAAAATAACAACTTTAGGAAGTCACTTTTTTCAAAAAAGCATTTTTTGTAAATCAATTTTTTTTATTGTTATTGAATCAATTACTGTTGATTAGTCTTTTGAAAAGCCAAACTAACTTCCTGGTAAGCCAATTGTCACTACTCTAGAACTTTATCATAGTACCCAATAAATAAATTAAACTAGAAAACAATGACTAAGGAAGTCGAAACCATCGATAAAACATTAACCAATGTAGAATATGGAAAAATATTAAAACCTTATTTTATTAAAACCAAAAACATATTTTTAAAAATCAATTATATGCATATTCTAAAACTGTATTTGAAATTTAAAAATTTTTTTGATGTAACGCATTTTACTAATCGTGTTTTAGCATCTTAATAGTAATAATTATAATAATTTTGCGAATTTTCTTAATAGAATTTTAATGACTCGCAATTGAGCCGCTGGATCGTAGTAGGGCACGTAAATTTTTCACGGCCGAAGTCAAAGTCCCTTGGACACTCAAATTTCAACTTCTGAATTTAAATATTTTATATTTAAATCCTTATAGGAAATTTCATTGCGCATCTTTTTTTCTTATGAAATTTTTTTCTATCTATTACCGTTTTTGAAATATTTGGGAAACCCCGTTTTTTTGAAAACTAAATTTAATTACATTTTTCACTTCAACTCACGATATCAACTTTAAACATTCACCATTTCAACACTAATTAATTATTAGCTCTATAATTTGCCAGAAAACTTTTTTGGATCATAATCAACAACTTTTTCACTGGAAATTCACTGTTACTCAAAATTCGCCCGTCAAACGAGAGCCGTAAAGATTGTAACTCATGTCTTCAGATTAAGCTGTAATTTGGTGAAATTGTAGTATTGGATAATAGAAAAAAGTGTACCAAAGATTTTTTGAAAATTTTCAAAATTGTTGAAGTTACGCCATACTGAATTTTTTGGTTATTATTTTTTTAAATCTTAATATTTCCGAAAGTTTTCGATGAAATTCAATATAATTTGAATAGCTTATGCTTAAAATCTTGTTCATAAATTTATTCGAACAATAATTCTTCCAAATTTTTTACTCGAAATCCGTAAAATGTATTCTTCAAAAAATATTTAAATGAAAGTTTGCAATGTCCTTCTTTAAGAAGATTCATCTATTTTGTCAGATGAAAATAAAAGAATGAAAAATTTCATTTCTTAAGCTCTAAAGCTTAGTACCATAACCCTCTAACGATTTTATCATTTTTCAATTTTGCGGAAATAAATTTATAATTTTCTTAAAATTCATTTTGATTATTTCATTTTTACTTTGATATTAAATTCAATTATTTAGCTTCAAGTTACATTGGCATTTTATTTATAGGACTCTCGAATTCAATTTTTTTAAATGAATAAATGAAAGATACACCCTAAGTATACTTGAGTTAAACCGTAGGGAGATTAAACTCTCAAATATTTAACATTTCTGTACCTTGATCATTCAGAATTATAACTATTAAAAAAGACTTTTTATTTCAAAGATTAAAAAAACAGGAGGATAAATTTTTTTTCTGTGTAGATAAGTCTTTTTGATTTACAAAAATAAACGTTTTAAAATAACAGAAACAGATAAAATTTACTAAAAATTATTTTAATTATAATTTAAGAAAAATCTAAGCCTCGGCGCATAAAATAAAATACGTGTCTAATATTTTTCCAGATTCTATAAGAGCCTCAGTTAATCGAAATCAGTTAGTCCGGGTTCATTAGGTTTACTAGTTATCTACTTAGACAAAAGTAGTTCCTACTTTTGTATTACACAGTAACTACAGTCTAGAAGTCCAGTTTTGTCGAAAATTTCTTAGTAACAATCTTAAACGCCAAACCCCATGGATCAATTTTGGATTCTTTGATTAGATCCCCTCAAGCAACAACGTTGCTTAAAAGTTTGTCTGGCTTTATGCAATTATATGGAATTGAGTCAGTCAATGCAACAAACAACTCAACCGTGTACAATTTATTTTACAATCATTATTCTTTAAAATTTGTTTCTCGTTCTATATTTTAAAAAAAATTTCATTTATCATGCAGTAATTGAAAAAAGTGCTTCGGAAAAAGGGATTTTTTAGAGAAAAAGATGATGATAATGAAGAGTAGGAAGGAAAAACAATTTAAAAAAATATTATGGACTTACCTGTCGGGATTGTATTCAAGAGCGTTCCGACAAATTAAATCAATATCGTCGAGAAAATCACGAGCACAAAGATAAGAGTGCATATCAATTTTTGTCATCATCGTTTCCAAATCCATTGGCTCTTCAATAATCGTATTATAATCCGGCACCTCGTCCGTGTCGACCGGTTTCGTAAACATAAAAAATCTAAAAGAAAAAAAATTAAAAAACACATTATAAACTGATTTCTTTTTTGAAAAATTTAAAAATAATTTAAAACTTCTCACTGTCTATTTCTCGCGAGTTTGGCACAAATTTCCCTCAAAAATATCCTCAATTCACGCAATGAAATTTCTTCTTTATCGCGAAGAAGTTTTTTCTCCTCCTCAGAGAGTTTCTTTGGCATTGGCTCGGGAGCAATTGGCAATTCCTCGAGAACACGCGGTTTATCGAGTTTCACATGCGGTGGTTTTAAACTCTGCGCGAGGAATATATGCTTGAAGAAGACAAATCTTTGCTCCTCGGTAGGGGAATTCATCGAATGAACTTCGCCACGTAGTTCACTGAACAAATTCTTGAGTTGATCTGGAAGTTCATTGTAGGATGAATCACTGGTGGCGAGAATAAGAATTGGCAATGGTGGATCGAGGGATGCGATACGACAGAGAAATACGGCTTTCACTGTTTCCGGTACGAGAGGCCACCACTGGTCGATTGATCTTATGTAAATAATGGACGGTACGTTTCGTGAGGCCTCATTGAACACTTGAACGCACGCTTCCTCCGGTGAACGTGCACTCTCAGCAAAAAGTGCGCTCACATCCAGTGTCTGCACTGGCACATGCTCCATTCGATAGATTAAGGCCTGGGCGAGTGGAGGACTCTGACATTGCGCCATCGGTCCACCGGATATTAAGAGTCGTGGCCTGTGAACTCCTTTTGCTACTTTCACTCTATTTGACAGAAAATAAAAATTTAACAATAGTTTCGTGAAAAAGTCCAGGAAAATTAAAAAAAATTAATTTTCCCACTTACAGGCTTCGCAATTGATAAATTATTTTTTAAAAAAAGTAGAAAAAATATTTTGAAGAATGGAAAACAGTAGATGAAATAAATATTTAAATACCCATTTCCACAGGAATTAAAATACTTTAAATGATTTCAAAGTAAACCCTTTTTGAAATTGAATTATTTCTAACAATTACTAAATATAATCCTTCCAAAATTCAATCATTTTTATTGAAATTTTTAAATAAATTAATTTTTAATTGATTCTAACAACGAATTTAATAAAAAAAACTTTTTAAATAATTTAAATCTTCAAAGAATTTTAATAAAATTTTTAATTACTATAAATTATTTTTCGACAATTTAATTTAAAATTGTATTAAAAATATTTGAAATCCCGTGATAAATTATATTATTACTTTTAATAATAAATAATTTTTTCTGAAGAAAGTCATTAAAAATTTTGTAAATAATTAAATTCTTGAGAAGAATTTTATTATTTATAAAAATATTTGAACTCTTGTGAAGAACTTGATTTTTTAAAATTAATAATATATATTAAATATATATAATATATATATAATATATATTATATATAATATATTTTTAATTATAATTAAATTCTTGAGAAGAATTTTATTATTTATAAAAATATTTTAACTCTTGTGAAGAACTTGATTTTTTTGGAAAAATTTTATCATTTTTTTATTTCAAATAATTGAATTCCGGTGAAAAAAAATTCCCTGACTTTACTTGACTTTTTACTAACTTTATTATTCTGGTTCCTTGGAACAAAAATATGGTAACTGACATATTTAACAAAAAATTAATATCTAATTAATCTAATCTAGTTATCAAAAAAATTAAATTTTTATAAACTTATAGACATTTCCCTGACTTTAAATGAAATTCTCTGATATTCCCTGACATTTTCATGATTTCTCTGAAATTTTGTTGAATTCTTAAGGAGAATTATTATAGAAGTGCAAATTTTTATCAAAAAGAGAAAATTGTAGCTTTCAGTTTAAAAAATCTAATAAACAAAGCATCCAAATAGTAGCAAATCGTAAAAAGAAGTAATAAATAGTAGGTTTTAGTATATGAGTAGGAAGCCTGCGCTAAAACGAAAAGAGAAAGAGAAGAGAAAAATGCTTACTTCGCCAAAGCTGGATTAATGCCCTGCGGAAATATTCCCTTCACAACGTCAACTAGTTGAGAGAGCGTGGGTCCAAGAAGGGGTTCCATGAATGCCTGAAGTTTTCTTCCTGCACATGGCGTCACTCTATGAGAGGATGGAACGAGAAGTGAACTCGCTTTTATGAAGTCTTTCTTTTTCACCTATGCAAATTTAACAAATTTTTCTATTTTTAAAATTCCACCTTATTTATCAACAACAAAAAATTCAATTTCAAAGAATTTCAATTCTGAATGTGTAAAATAACGTGAAATTACCTCCACACGTTCTGGATCGAGAAGAAGACGATTGCTCGATAAATAAATCTGAGGATATGTCCTCTTTAAACCCTGTATAACCGCCTCAGTGCAAAGAGCACGTAAATCCGAGCCGCAATAGCCCGTCGATTTTTCCGCTAACGCCTCGAGAAGATGATCGGCCGGTTGATTTTGCCACTTTTTCACGTGTATCCTTAAAATTTCAAGTCTCTCCTTCATTGCCGGATGCGGGAAGAAAAGTTCACGATCAAAACGTCCCGGACGTCTCAATGCAGGATCAATTGCGTCTATCCTATTAGTGGCCCCTATAACTATCACCTGAAAGAAAACAATTTCAAACATTGACAAAATTTAATAACTTCATATTAAAAACTTTAACTATAAAAAAGTCACTTTAGTCGATTAAAAATACAAAAAAGGTCGAAAAAGTTGTTCAATTGAGTGTAGTAAAAAAATTATATTTTTTACCTTCTTTTTCCCCTTTCACTAATTTCTAAAATCAATTTTTCAAAACATGAATAATTTTGTCAAACTTTATTGAAATGAATTCAATATTTTAATGAATTTTAATTGAAAATTTGAAGAATAATAATTGAATATTAACAAATATAGAACTAAACTTATTTCCCGGATTGTTCCAGTGGTACTCGAAAGTTTCATATATGTTTTTTACTAAATATGTCGTATTTCGTTGCAATATTTGGAAGAAAAGTCGAAAAAGTTGCAAATTTTGAAAGTAAGTCGAAACAGTTGTATTTTTGGAATATAATCGAGAAAGTAATAATCACAGAGGCCTGTAATTAGTTTTCTATCGTAAAGGTAAAGAAAAATAAAATTTCTCACCTCTCCTCGATCGCTGAGTCCATCCATAAGTGCAAGTAGTGTCGATACAATGCTGGCATGAATCTGATCTTGTTTTGTACTTCGAACAGGTGCGAGGCCGTCTATTTCGTCGAAGAAAATAATTGATGGTTTCATTTGTTGAGCTTGCTCGAAAAGTAAACGTAATTGACGTTCCGACTCGCCGACCCATTTCGATAGACAATCGGCGCCCTTGCGCATAAAAAATGCCACCTTCCTATTGGCCTGACTGCATTCATTTGCTAAAGCGCGCGCTATCAATGTCTTTCCAGTGCCTGGCGGTCCATGAAACAATACACCCTTTGGCGGTGTTATGTGAAATCGTTCAAAAACATCGGGATACATCATTGGAAATACGACCATTTCCTTCAGACAATGAATATGCGATTCCAATCCACCAACATCAGAAAAACTAATATTCGTGTCCAATGTTATCGGACTGATGTCCGCCTTCCTATCTTGTGGTCCTCCTTGTTGTATAATGTTTTGTCTACTTAGAAAAAAGTGAATATTAGCTTTCTTCACTTTGAAAATTCTCATTGACTTTAGAAACTATTTCTATATTTAAATTACCTCGCTTTTTTGCTCTTCTTCTTGTCATATCTCTGGGGTTCGGAGTCGCTGGAGTCACTTGAACTTGTACTCTTGCTTCGATGCTTGCGACGCCGTATCGAATTACTGAGAACGCTTCTTAAGGCGCGAATCGATCGGCGAACTGGTTCGACATTTGCCTGGAATCTATCAACTGTTGGCTTTTTCTGACGTAAGCTATATTTTCGTGGACCTGGTGTGTCCGTTGACTCGCTCATATCACTGTCCTCAACTGTAGCAAGCATAAACAATAGAATAAAATTCAGTCACGCGTTCAAGGTGTTTTTGTTTCAAAATAATAGAATTTTACTAATTCAAACTTCATTTTAATAAAATTATTATTTTCCAGAATATCTAATAATTCAATAACAAATAATTCTATAAAAAATACATTTTAATAAATATATATATATTTAAAATTCTATTCAATTAAATTCCTCGGATTTGAATTTTTTTATATAAAATTTTTATAAGATTAAACTCTACCCAAGAAAATTCTACAATACAAAAATAAATAATTGAATAAATTGAATATTTCTTAAAAAATATTTATGATAAGGAATTTTAGCACCAATTTTTTAAATAATTGGAATCTTCTGACTAATTTTAATAACACTTTTAAGAATAATAATTACATTTTTCGAGGAAGTTGATCAAAATTATACTAAAAATAATATCAATTCTGCAGTGAGTTTTATTATTTATGAAAATAATTGAATTCATAAAAATAATTTCATTAAAACTTTTGACAATAATTGAATTCGTGATAAGAAATTTATTATTTATGAAAATAATTGAATTCCTAAAAATAATTTTATTAAAACTTTTGACAATAATTGAATTCGTGAAAAGAAATTTATTATTTATGATAATAATTGAATTTTTAGAGAGAACTTTATAAATTTTTTTTCAAATAATTAAATTCTTATAAAAATATCACTGTAAAAAATTGTATCACTTACATATGAAAATAATTGAATTATTATGAAGAAATTTATAAAAAATTTGTAAATTTAATTATAATTTTTCAAAAAATAATTTAAATGAAAATTGAATGAAATTAGAGACTGAGAATTTCTTTAAATTTTTTAACATAATTAACTTTTGGCGAAAAATTTTATTACTTTTGAAAATAATTGAATTTCTGCAAAAATTTCTAATTTCTGCAAAATTCACTTTCTTAAGAATTTTTAACTGTAATTTTTCTATAAAATTCAGTCTATTAAAATAGACAATTTAAAAAATTTTTCTTGAAAATATGGAAAAAGGGAAGAAACTGTATGATTTTAGGGTATTTTATTAATTTTTTAAAAAAGTACTTATTTTTATGATAAAAAAAGGGGAAATAGGAAAAAGGGGACTGTTATCCCTGAAATCTATATTATTTACAAAAATTATAAATAAAATGAGTTGAAAAATATTTTACCTGCTAATTTTTTACTTCTAGACAATTGCCGTTGCGATGTTCGTCTTGTTCTTTTTACCCGTGTATACATGTCCGTATAACCCTAAAAAATTGATCGATAATAAAATTTTTTTTAATTAGTCAGTAAATTTTATTCTAAAAAGAAAGAAATACTGCAAAATAATTTACCGGTCCATTATCGGAATTATTCCCGGCCTTTTCACTTTCATGCGAACTCTCCTCATCAGCTTCGTTCTCTTCTGCCTTGGCTTTATCTTTAAGTGAACTACCGGAATGTCTAGTAATAGGCCCCTCTCTCAATCTTCCAGGACTGTCAGATTTGCGTGTTCTAAAAAGAAAAACAGGTAGTTATATGTAACTAAAACATTACAAAATACAAAAGATAAACAAAATAAATACCTGGTGTCCTTTTCCTCATTCGTTGTTCTAACATCGGACTTATCGTGAACTTCAGATTTCACCTTAATTTCCCTCTCGTTACGCTCCTTTATGTCGCGAATATTTTTCTCTCGTTCTGATCTGGTTTTATGATCGTGATTCGCTCTCTCATTATGCTCGCGCTCCGGTCTTTCGCGCAATTCACGAATTGGTCTCTCGTGTTCTGCTCGATCACGAATATGACGAGTCGTAACCTTCGACTGATGATTCTCCCTCGATCTAAGCGGCATTCGATCCCTGAGATCGCGTTTACGTTCCGGGACATCGTCCACCATTTCTTTCTCCGATGATGATCCATTTTGTGGGAACATTGGATATCCCTTCAATGTTTGGGTTCCTGAATAAAAAATTATCAATTAGAAGAGAAGAAAAACTCCTTTTGGTTTGTTATTAATTTAATTATTAAAAAGAGGTCCCTGAAATTGGCGACGATGTTTAATGGCCAAAAAAATTTTTTAGAAGCTTTTTTACTCTTAGATATTTGACGTCAACTTCAGGGAACTTATTAAGAAGAGAAAAAATTCTCCTGTAAATTTTGGAAAGCATTTTTGTTATTTTCTTAAAATCAGAATCTCGAGAATTATTTGCTTTGGTTGCTTCTAGAATTCAGTACCTAGAATCCAACTAGTGTTGAGATTATCGTAGGTCTGCATTCTGTTGCGTGTACTACGCCGAACGCTGAGATTATGTCTTGCGGCAATATGTGGACTTGTTGAGGCGTGAGATCGCAGTGTGCGAAGGCTTTTTGTTCTTCGTGCATTTGGGCCACTGTTCCTGCGCCCGCGAGGGCTGAAAATATCTTCCTCCGTGTCCATTGAGTCCAGGGTGGCTTCATCGTCTGTCATTATCTGCCACCCAAAATTCAATCGACTTACAATTTTATTTCTCCCACCAATGAGAATTACGTTCAAAACGTTAAAATAAAGTCAATTTCAATCGTTACGATAAAAAATTAGCGTCTTTTTCTTTTTTCTTTTTAATGGACAGTGACGTGTTAATAACAGATTTAACAAAAGTTACAGAAGAATTTTACTATTTATTGAAATATTACAAAGTTGAAGTTCACGTTTGAAAACGAAAAAATTTATTTATAATGCAATATTATTTTTAATTTAATATTTAATTGCACAACAATTATCATCAGAACATAAACATCAATCTTTTTGTTTAAATATTTTTGTGTCAATATTGATGCATTATTTTTTATTAATTTACTTAATGAACGATTTTTTTTTCGTTTATCAACGTTATGGACTTCAACTAGATGAAATATTACAATAATAGTTTACTATAAAAAGTAAGTTTAGTAATCTTTTTAAAGTTAGATCTTCGTAACGCCAGAAAGTTACAATTTGGAAAAAATTAACACGTTACTACAAAAGAGGCACGTTGTTATGATAAGCAACAACAACATCATTATTATTTTTCCATGAGAACAAAGATTCTCGAAATTTCTAATTCAAACCTCTTAACATTCTATAACTTATAATAATTAAAGGTGACCGAAGGATAAAATAAATATTTTATATTATAAAAATATTGTTACTGTAACTAATTCAAAATTATTTTCATCTTTTCAATTCAATTATTATTTTCTATAATTTTCAAATAAAATTCTTCAAATCAATTATTTTTAATAATATTTTTTATAAAGTTCTTCTTTAAGAATTTCCAAATGTATTTATTTACAATTCAAATTTTGAAAATAATTGAATCCTTTCAATAAATTCTATTATTATTCATGAGTAATAAGAGAATAATATAACTTTTAGAAGTAAAAAATTGACTTAAAACCTTAAGAGGACTTTATATATTTTAAAAATAAAATTATAATTTTACGATCATAACTTCCTTTGATTATTTTCGAAAAATTTAAATATAATTCTTTAAAAGAATTTAAAAAATTTTTACATTTTTTAAAAAATGTAAAGTAATTTCAATTATTTCAAAAATGTTCAATCATTTCTTTAGAATAATTCGTTTATCTTAAAACAACAGAATTTTAAAATTAAACAATCTTGCTATTCAGAATTAAGAAAAAAAAAATTTTGCGAAAACTCAGTTTTATTAAACTAGTTTAAGTGTATAATTTTTTTTTTAATTAATTAATAAAAATTTTAATTATTAATCTTCGCCCTTAAAATGTGACTATAATATCCGATTATTAATTAATAATTAAATTGAAATACTTTGAAAATTCTATTTTTTAATAAGTTTCTAATGAAATTTTTCAACAAATTTAATTATTTTTAGTTAAATAATTTCACAATATTTCTATTAACTCAATAATTTTTCTAAATTTATTTACATAATATGTTTGAATCAGTGACCGATTTTTTACTATCAAATAAATTATTTTTAACTAATTAAAATTTAGACAACAGTATAAATATCTATAAAAATTGAAATAAAAAGTGATTTTTTACAAACAAATTAAAATAATAAAACTTTTTTTAATTTTTGTAAAAAAATTCCCCGGTTGGGTATAAAATTCCCGGTTAGGCCCCCTGTTTAAACAAATTCTATTTCAAATAATTGAATCTTGTGAAATATTTATTTAAAAAAAAAAATTGAATGTTCGTGTAGAAAATTGTCAAAATTTTTGTTTATTTATTGAATTCTTTTCGAGAATTTTATTAAAATTGTCTAATATTGAAAATCACTGAATTAAGAAAATTTTTAAACAATCGGAATTTTTAGTTAAATTTTTTTTTAAATATTTAATTTTATAAAAAAATTTAAATGTGAAATTTTCATTATTTTAAAAAATAATTCAATGTTTGTGCAGAATTCTGTAAAAATTGTTTTGAAATAATTGGATTTTTGGGAAATTTTATTAAAATAATGGATATACTACAAATTATTGAATTAAGTCAATTTTTTGGAAATAATTTAAATTTTACAATGAATTTAAAACATTTTGTTTAAATAATTGAATTTTATTACTTTTGAAAATAATTGAATTTTTTTAATAATAATTTGTGGCAGCCCTGAAGTAGCAAAATTTTTTTATAGTAATAAGTTACTGTAAATGAAACTTAGTACTACAAAACTAACAAGTTAATATAAATCTAAAAAAAAATTCTTTTAAATTAAAAAAAAAGTTACTCCAAAAGTAACATTTACTATAAAAAAACACATGGAACCTCAGTACTTTATTTTTTTTTAATTTACGTTTTAAAACATAAATACAATAAATAGTAGCAGTAAAGTAATATTTTTTCAGAATTTTGTTTTTTTGTTTCTTGTTCCGTTTTTAAATTAGCACCTGCTAATCCATGGGTTTAATATTGAAACAACAAAATAATAATTAAAATTTCAAGATAAGTGATTATTTCAATCTCTCTTATGTCTTTGCATCAAATGAAAAATTTTTTTACTTGTGAAGTGCAATCAGTGCAACGAAATAAATGTACATTATGAGTCAGATTTTGTGTATGTTAACGGAGTAGACATGAAAAAAGGCGGGAAATTAATGTCAAATAAACCGGTACCCCCACCACCATCAAAAATAAGTGCACGTGTTCCGATAAAAGGTCAATCCCGAATTTGATATAAAATTACTTGATATTTGACATTTAATTCAAGTTTCAATACAAATAACAATTGTACAAATTACAAATTTATATAACAATAATAAAATTATTAATCAATTTGCTAAAATTATCAACTGACAGAAAAGAAATAAAAGAAAATAAAAAAAGAGAAAATAACAAAAATTGGACTCCTGAAGAATGGCAAACCGAACGACCATGCACAATTGACTTCCACTTACTCACTCCTCTATGGCAAACGATGACTTTTCTTTAAGGGGATATAAAAACGAAAGATGAATGTAAATATTTGGAAATTTATCCTTTTTTTATTCGAATTGCAAACAATAAATGTCGGATGAAGGAAGCTGCGCGCATGTTGCAGCGATTACGTGGCTTTCGAAAAGGACCAAATGCGCGAGAGTTTTAATCGATTTCATATATACACACTTTAGAAAAAGACGTTGGAAAAAAGAGAAATATTAAATGTATTGATTTTAATTGGCTTACCTTCATTTGCCTGGTAAACGACGGGCAAATTTCGCTCCTTTTCCGTATAATGACTCGCGATGCACGTCATATGCTTGTGAAATCGAAACTTTCCAAAGCCATATACACCACAACGACGACGACAAGAGAGAATGAAAGGGTATATCGGTTAGGCGTGTTTTGTGATTATAATGTTGTACACGCCCAACGAATTTTCACGTTTAAACGAGAACGTTTTATTATTGTTACGTTATTATATTTAATTGTGACTATAATGGAATACGCGGACGAAATATTTCATGGCAAAAAAATATTAAACACGAAATAAAGACTCGTAAAAATGAAATGTATTTCCAGGGTCACCACACACTACCAGCAAAAATCGCCCAGGGAAATGCCACACTTCCAAGTCACTTGAAGTTTGCTCCAAATGCAACGCCCTAACCTATTTGACAAAAGGCCCAACGCCATTTTGAATTTCATGATCGTCACACGATGAGGCGCTAAATTCAAATCTACATCTTTTCCGTTTATTTTTTTTTCTCTTTGAAAAAAATTATTAAGTGTCAATTTTTGACAATCCCAGAATGCATCACATATATAATTACAATTTGAAAAATATTAGACTATAAAATTCTAAAGTGAATAAAATCCTATTTTTTTAAATATGCAACTTATGTCACTTTTCCATGGATTTCAAATTTTCTATCCAATTATTTATATTTCTTTTATATCTTATTTCTGTAATTTTCTTTAAAAAAATATTCTATCACGCACTTTTTAATTGTTAATAATTTTTTTTAAAATTCCAAGTTCGATTTTTTGAACAGTCGATTATCGAATTCGTTCATAACCTCAAAATTAGCGAGGAGAAACAAGTTCTTCGCATCATAATACAGACCTGTAGTAAAAGAAAAGAAAAAAAATTATATTAAAATGTCGAAAATGCGAATCACGATTAAATTAACATTTTTAAAATTGTTCGCGATGACTTTACAATGAAGTCAATAAGTGAAACAACAAATGTTGTTAATGAGAAAAACGGAACTTGTGTATATTAAAATTTAATATATAATAGTTTTAATGTGAGAAATAAATATAGGAAGAAATCGAAATCGCTACAGAAAATAATCAAATTACGTTGTTGACTGACGTTTAACGGGTTTTTGTTTCTAAAAAAACTCGTTCTTCGTATTTATCTTTATATGCAATATGTGCGAGTCACTCGACGTATTCTTTCTTACAAAAGTCTGAAGTTATATACATATATATTTATTTTTTTTGTTTTTACATAATATAAATTTTTTTTTAAAAATGTTTTCCATATCGAATCTTTGGAACAGTATTGAACACATTATTGGTAAGTATTTTTTACTTTTGATTAAAGAAGATTTTTCAGTTTATAACTGGTGGTTACAAAAATTAAAAATTTCATTTATACATTGAAGTATGTACTTATAATTTCTTTTCATGATTTCTATATTTATAATATTATTTAAATTAATTTTTTTAGTTGATTACATCGATGTTGACTTCACACTGTGGCTTTCCTGGCTCTTGATGCCACTCATCATTACATTTTTACTTCCATTAATGATTGTGATACTTCTGTATGTTTCTGCATCAATACTCTATGTGTACAAAATACACAGGTTTGTATTGTACAAAAATATGAATAAAAATAATTTTATTAATTTAGTTATTAAGTTGTATGATTTTTTTTAAATTGAATGGTATTTATTTACAACTTCTCATGGAAAAAGTGCTTGTGATGGAATTGATGGTACTGTTAATTGAATTACTGTTAAAGAACATTTAACTCTGATAAAGAATTTTAAAAAATTTTTTTCAAATTGCAAATTTTTTATTTTTAAATGTATTTTCAGGGTTTTCAAATTTTGCAACAAAATATCATATTTTTAGTATAAAATACAAACTTATTTCGACTTTTATAGTGTGAAAAGTAGAACTATAGACAAATTTTTGATAAATTATTTTTGAATAATTTTTCTAATTAAATTTTTGAAATATACAATTAACCCTCCAACGGTTTTATAATTTTTTAATTTTATAGGAAATAAATTTATAATTCTGTTAAAATTAATTTAGACTATTTCATTTTTACTTTAATATCAAATGCAACTATTCACTTTCAAGATACACTGGCAATTTTATTTATATGACTCTTGAATTACATTTTGTTGAATAAATTAATGAAAAATACACCCCGAGTATACTCGGATTAAACCGTAGGAAGGTTAAAAAAATGTCGAGTCGTTAGAATTTTGTAAAATTTAATTGAAAATAAATCAGTTTTTCAATTATTTTATTATAATTTTTGAAAATTAACTTTTAAAGTATTTAAATTCAAAATTTTGGAAAAAATTTTAATGAAAAATCTTCAAGTGTAAATTTAATGAAAATTAGTTTATAAAAGTAATATAAAAGTATTTTTAATAAATTTTTTCTCAGAATTTTTCAATTCTAATTTTTTGAAATTTAATTATTTTCAATACTATATCAATTACATATTTCCGAAAGTTCAAATACATGAAAAAGTAATAACATTTTAGAATTATTTTTAACATTATCGGAAAAACATGTTGAAAATTTTTAATTAAAATTTTTCAAAAAATTAATTAGTCTTTTTAAATTATTTATACAAAAATTATTTTATGAAATTCAATTATTTTCGAAAAATTACATTAAAATATTTATAAAAATCTGATTCTTTGAATTATTTTTTATAATAATTTTTTAAAATTCAATGACCTTGGAACAAAGTAATTAAAATTTTTTTAAAATTTATTTTTTTATATTTATTAAGATGTCGGAGAAATAATTTTTAATGGATATTCTTCATAAATTAAGTTATTTTTTAATTTTTTTTCAAAAATTCAATTATTTTGAAGAGATTTTATCAATATTTCAATTATTTTTAAAAAATTTTACCAAATTTCAGTTTTTTGAATTGTCTACGTTTGTATGTAACTAATTAAATTCTCGTAGAATTTTCTAATAAAAATTAATTAAGAAATAAACTTCATATAAAATTGCAGATTAAATTGAATACTAAAATCACTATAGCGAGAATTAATTTATTTTTTAGACAATCCAATCATTATTAGAGTTGATCTGAATATTTTCTAGGGTCAGGGAAAAAGTCAAAATTTTGTCTGTAAATCAGGGAAAAAAGAAATTAAATTTTCGTGGCAAGCCTGGTTGTGTATTTATTAATTGTTTTGCTACTGAAATTAATTTTTAAAATTATAATATTCTATTGAATTTTTCTAGGGAAAGATTGAGACAAGCGTATGAAGCTGATTGGAAAGACGCGGGCAGTAAAGTTGTCGCTGCACTTTGGGACGCTCATGGTTGGATATGGCACGGCTACGAGGTTGTTGGACTCGAAAATATTCCCGTGGATCAACCAATATTGTTTGTCTATTATCATGGTGCAATACCAACTGATCTTTACTATTTCCTATCCAGGGTGCTTCTATTCCATTCAAAATTAATTCACACTGTTGCTGATCGTTTTCTCTTCAAATTTCCTGGCTGGTCACTTATATCCGATGTTCTTAAAGTCATTCCAGGCACTGTACAAACGTGCTCATCAATTCTCAAGGAAGGAAATATGCTCGCAATTTCACCTGGTGGCGTTTACGAGGCGCAATTTGGTGATTCTTATTATCGACTCATGTGGAAAAAACGACTTGGTTTCGCTAAAGTCGCTCTCGAAGCTAAAGTGGTATGTCTCGCTGTTTATTATAGATCGTTTGCGAGAACATTTATTATAGAAATTTAAGAAAAGGTTTTTTAAAAAGATTTGTTTTTTCAGTGCATTATTCCTTTTTTTACGAGGAATATTAGAGAGGCGTTTAGAACCATCAGTTGGGGTCGAAGATTCTGGTTGAGATTATATGCGGCCACGAGGTTTCCGTTTGTCCCAATTTATGGAGGATTTCCGGTGAAGCTTAAGACTTTTGTAGGAAAACCAATTCCGTACGATGAGAGTCTCACACCCGAGCAATTGCAAATGAAGGTGAATTATTAAAATCTATTTTAAAAAAGAATTACAAATTTTGAAATTAAATACCTTTCTTACATTTAAATATCACAGGTCGCGACAGCACTTGACGAGTTAATTCAACAACATCAAAAAGTGCCAGGAAGCATAACGCGGGCATTACTAGAAAGATTTTACGACGAGGACACTCCGAAGCTTCAATGAACATTAAGAATTGAATATAGCAAAAAATTTATCTCTAATTATTATATTAGAATCATCAGACGTATGTGTGTGTGAAAAAGAAATAATTTTGTGTCGAAAATATGTATGTATTTTTCAGTTGTACATTCCGATTGTTTTTTTCACGTTAAACAATTTTTTCTCGTTATTGAAAAAAAGAAGAGATTTTATACATAATATTTATACTTATATTTAATGAGGTGCAAAGCATAATACTTAAAAAACAAAATATTTAATTTTTACTTAAATCGATTTGAACTGAGTTGGTGTATGTACTTAATGACTGCCTTATTTATTTTTTATACAACAAACTAACATTGAACATCAAAAAAAACTTTGGAAGTACTTTGTTTGTAAATAACTTATTGGAATAAAAATAATTTTTTTCCTTTAGGAAAATTTTGAAATTTTGACCATTTATTGAGCCTCTGAATTATGTGACAAGCGCTACGTCGATAGTCAGACTGACAAAAATTAAAAATGGTAAAATTGATAATATTAAATTTCTTTCAAACGCTATTTTATAGAAAATAAAAATGACTTTTTTCCTTTGCAAAAAACCTTTGATTTAAATATTTTTAATAGTATAGACAAAAACTAGAAAATTTGTTTATGAAATTTAACTAACTTTCAAAACGTAACTAGTCATATTTTTTTATTATGCAACAGTCATGATAGTATCTCAGCGTTGCCGCAGGATTTGTTTGACTCATAAACTATAAAATTACCACTAATTCTAAAAAAGCTTTAAATTTTTTTCATTTTCTGACAATAATTTATTTTCAATAACTTAATTCTATTAAAAAATTTCCATTAAGTTTTACTTGTATATCATATAATGAAGTATTTTTTGAAAAATTTTAATTTCAATTCTGTTGAAATTAGTTTCAATTTTTTAAATTTTTACGCAATTCTTTGAAACAATTCCAATATCATACAAAATATTCTGGAATTTTAATAAAATTGAAAAATTCGAAAATTTTTTTCCTAAAGTCACATCTACAATATGTCTAGAATATGTGGGTGAAGAGAATTTTCTACATTTGAAATCCTAAGAAAGTCACAGCACTGAGAAGACAAGAAGTTGCCAAGGGAACAAAATAGACAAAAATTCTCAAAGAACTTTTTCAAAAATGATTAAAAATAGATTTAAAGAATTTTATCTAAAAATTATAGAAAATAATTAAATTGGAATGAAAATAATTTTGAAAATGTTTTGAATAACTTAAAATTAAGAAAATTCATAAGTTAATATACACGGAAAAAATAAGTACATGAAAGATTACTTGACAGTACTTGACTTTTGGATGGGACAATAATTCTGTAAATATTTAATAGACAGTCCTAGAAGTTTTCATTGACTTATGTGAAATAATAACGAGCAGTGCTAGAATATTTAAAATATTCAATTGATTACTTTAAATATTCCAGCACTGCTCGTAATTATTTCACATAAGTCAAAGAAAAATTCTAGGACTGTCTATTAAATATTTACAGAATTATTGTCCCATCCAAAAGTCAAGTACTGTCAAGTAATCTTTCATGTACTTATTTTTTCCGTGTATAAGAATATTTATTTGAATATCTAATCATTTTCAAAGTGAATCAGAATTTTTCTTAGGAACAGGCAAAGAGTAAAAATTTTGTCTTGAAATCATGGAGAAGTCAGGAAACAAAATTAAATTTTTATGGCAACCATGGTAGGTTAAAGGAAAATATTGATTAAAGAGGAAATAGTCTTTAATTGTTTAAGATTAAGACAGCTTTTTATTGTAGTTTACAGATTTGATATAAACAATCATAATTATTACTGTTCGAATTACAATTTTTTTCTGTACAAAATGCACTAGAAGATTACAAAATTGCTAAGAATTGGAATGAACAAAGTACATATATATATTTTTATTTTGTTTTTACTTTTGGAAAATGTGAATTAATGATATAGTGAAGAAAGTGTTAACATTTCAGATTCTAGAAATTCATGAAAATATCTTATATCGACCTTGTTTTAGGAAAAAATTTTAAGTTCTTCATGTTTCATTGGGGTTTTTTTTAAATTAAGAAATAGAAGATTAATTAAGTTTTTAGTGATTAAGTGCGCCGTCTATATTTGAGGAAATCTCCCTAAACACAAGGTTCAATAAACCCGATAGTAAAATGCAATTTATTACAGTTTAAAATTCCGTGATTGTTGAAATCGAGGAAATTTGGTCGATTTTTATTTTTTGTAGGACTGGATGTTCAAGGTTCCACTTTTATTAGCTCAACATCGAAGGTAAGCTCAGCATTGGGCGGAATAGTGTGCTTTTGTCAAGGAGAATATTAATTATAAATCTATATTATATATACAAATATTTATAAACATATGACTAAAATATATATTTTTACTGTTTGCATTTAAAATTTTTTAAAAATTTATTTTTAATTTTCTGTGATATTTTAACTTTTATGATTCGTTAATTTTTTTTACATTGCAGCAAAACTCGATTACCTGTTGGAAATACATTCAAGATATAACACATTGAAGTTATAAATAGATCACACAAAAGCAGTGACCTGAAATGATTGCTTTATATGAAACTAAATTTATGGTAACAAAAAGAAATAACGAAAAAGTAAACAAAAAATTTAGAATATCTCTATTAAATTTTGTTGTAATGTTTAAAAAATCGAAAAAATTAATTTCTGTAGTTTACTATTTTTTTTTTAATAGGTCGCAAAGGCTTTGAATGTATATCTTTTTATATACTTATTAAAAAACTAATAAACATAGAAATTAATTTTACGAGAATATTGTTCTAGAGTATAAAGTAGTAAAAGGATATATTCCAGGATGTCCTCGAGCACCATAAGCGTAATCTGGAGAGCAAATTAATCTTGCACGTTGTCCGACACTCATTTGAGCAACGCCTTCATCCCAACCTTTGATAACTTCGCCTCTGCCGATCTTAAATTTGAATGGCACACCTCGGTCTCTACTGGAGTCGAACTTTTTACCGTCCTTTAAAGTACCTACAAACCATTTCTTTATTTTGTATCTTTATAATAAAAAGTTGTACAAATATTGCTTTTTTCAGTTTTAACCCTTAGAAAAAATGATTATTTTCTTGAAAACATGGAAAATTTTACGTACTTATGATCAAGCAGAACTATATATACATATAGTTTATTGATTGGAAAATTATTAAAATTTGGTAAGCAATTTTTTATTCTATTTAATTCTTTTAATAAAAAATGTATTTTTATTACATTTTTCACGAAAAAACAAATTTTTTAATTGCATCAAAAATACCTATTTGTGCTTTCAGTAATATTGCATAATTTTTTATTATTGACTACATTATATACGAAATTTAATAAATTTCTTTTTAATTCAAATTATTAACATTTATTGTAATTTTTATGATTTATTTTATACAATATTTTAATTCTTTCTATCAAAATTTTATTAACCGGAAATATTAGTATCGTGATTCGAAATAAAATTTCGAGGTTATGATTCTAAAAAGGTTTTGTAAAAAATTTAAGTTTACATACCTGTATAGTGTACGACAACGGTTTGTCCAGTCTTGGGATAAGTTCTGCCTGGAGAGGAGGAAAAAATTTAAATTTATAAAATTATTATTATTAATCTATTTATTCGTCCACAATTTTTTTTAAAACTTCTTTATATTGAAATTAACAATAAGGAAATAAAGATTGAAAAAATTGTCTTATGAGAAAAAGAAAGCGCTGCTGGAGCCGGAAAAATTATACTTGATGATCTTTTATACGCATATATATATATACATATATATAGAAAGATTCATTTATAAATTTTTGAAGTATACTTGGCAAAATTAAATGTAAGGTAGAGGAAAATTTTAGAAAAATAAATTAATAAAGCTGAGTAAGTGTGGAGAGAAATAATAGTAGTTGAGACAGAAATAGAAAATTGTGTGATATAATTCACGTAAATACTTACTATCGCCAGGTGTAATCGATTCCACTCTCACGCCCATGTTTGCGTTTTCTGTGAAATGAAAATACGAAAAATTGGAGAAAATGGAATAAAACGAATGTAACGAACTTTAGAGACAATTGTTTATTGTAGAATTTTTAAAATTTCATGTATAAAGTTCCGTTTTATGACATAAAAATTTACTTACCTCGAGATTTGATGCCACCGAAATGCGGTTTCCGAAAAAATGTGGTCCCGTCGGAAAAGATATTTCGACTGCTGTAGCGACCGTCAGGGGCGCTACCTGTCTAGGTCACATTCCAAATTTTTCTAGTTTCCTAAGAAAAGAGTTGAAAGAAATTTTTTTTTATTTTGTAAAAACAAAATTTTTTTTGAATTTCGTTTTTTATTGTTTTAAAATGGATTGCATTAATAATTTATCTTAACATAACCTAATTTTATAAATTTCTTTTCAAGTAGCAGTTATATACTTTTATCTTGTATTATACCCCTAAAGATAAATTAAGCTTGAAAATAAGTTAATTTATAAAATAATGTAATTATTAAATATAATTTCAAATTAAAGATATTGTTATAATAGTTTTTGACAAAGTTGTTAAAGATTTTCCAAGTCTTTTAATTGTTACGATTCAAATTTAAGAAATTTCGTCAAATAAATCCTGTATTAGAATATAAAAACTTAAAATAATTTTAAAAAAATTCAAATTAAGTTTTTTCAAAAAAATTAATTCTACAGAATTGTTAGTTCGAAGTATGAAAAATTACATTTTTCAAAAGATTTTAATTTGAAACCTTTCCAAAATTTAATTGTATCTAAAAATTGTAATACTTATATTTTAAAAACAATATTAAGTGACTTATCCAAAATACAATTATTATCTATAACTTTGACTAAAATTAATTTTTAAATAAATTTTTATTAGTAAATTCTACGAGAATTCAATTATTTAAATACAAAAACAGATAATTTTTTGAATAAATAAATATTTGATAAGAGTTTTATTGTTTATAAAATAATTGAATTATTACGAAGAATGAAAAAAAATTCAAACAAGTGATTTCTATTTTCAAAAAACTGAATTCCTCTGAAATTCTCATTATTTTAGAAGTTGAATATTCCTGTACAAGTTTGTCAAAATTGTTTTTAAATAATTGAATTTTTTTGGGGAAATTTTACTAAAATAATAAACATAAATATTATTGAATTAAATAACATTTTTGAAAATAATTGAATTTCATTACATTTGTAAATTGTGATAAATATTGTTATTTATGAAAATAATTGAATTTTGCAATGAATTTTTATAAAAATTCCTGAAAATAATTAAATTTTGGTGAATAATTTTGACTGGAATTTAAAAAAAAATCAATGTCTGGAAAGATTTTTGACATTTATTAAGATATTGGGATTGTTTCTGAGAATTACGTAAACATTTTTAGAATTAAAACTAATTTCAACAGAATTTGAATTAAAATTAAAAAAAACTTTATTAAATGATTCATAAGTAAATCTTTGTGGCAGTTATTCAATAGAATGAAGTTATTAAAAATAAATTATTGATAGTTGTAAAAAAAATTGAAGGTTTTCTTTAGAATTCGAGGTAATTTTACAATTTATGAAGCAAATAAAGACCCAAAAATTCCGAATTTCCATATAAATTCTAAACATTTATTTTTTCCCAGTACTTTTATAAAAATCCGTGACTTGTGGCTAACCCTGAATAAATTGAAGCATATATTTAAGAAAAATACCATTTATTAAAAAGAAATTTTCGACTTTTGTGAACATTCTAATAATGTGAATAAATAATAATATTTATCACGAGTTTGTGATAAATATCGTTACTCTTGTACTTATATTAACATTCTTAGAATTAAACAACACCTTAAAACAAGAACAATATTTATACATTTTCTTACGCAACGCTTTGTTTTTGTAACAGTATTTAACAATTTTTTTTATCATTCCTTAACAAATAACAAAATAAATAAACGAATGTAAATATTTTACATTAATCTAAAAATTATATTATATTTACATAAATATATTTGTCATTTCATAATTTTTTATATATACCTATGTTTGACATGATCAAAATAATAAGTAAATAAATATATATATTTATTTATTTTTTGTCAATTCATCACACTTTGTGATGAAAATTTAAAAGAATTTTTTTTGAAATTTAATAAACAATTGTATAAAGAATTTTAATAGACAAATAATTCGGGAAAATGAATTTCATACGCAGGGAGTTGTGTCGGCTTGGAATCCGATGGTGTTGTACCTTGTGTTACGGGATTTTTCGGCTCAATTGTTAAAGCGTTAAATATCTCGGAAAGTTTGTTCTGTAAGGCATCGTGCTAGAATAAAATAATAATTTAATTTATTGTCAGTAATATTCTTGATAAAATTTGGTATAAGAAATGAAAATTTATTACCTTCGGTTGTGTTTTATTGACTAGATCTTCAAAGGGTGCGCTTTGAAACAACTGAGAGATTTGCACACGCTTTTCTTCCTCGATAATTTGATTATTATTATTCTCTGTTAAAATTCGTTTCATATTCTCGAAAGTTAGTTCCTCCCCTGGTAGTTTCTGGAAAAGAGGGGAAATAAAAATTTTAAATTGATGTTGTGAATTAATAAATAATAAAAAGAAGTACTCCTCAATTATTATTTATTATTATTGTAATTGTTATTATTTTCCAGCACCTTTTGAACGCCAGGAGAAGAGCCACCGCTGTCGACTTCATTTGTGCCATTGTTTATATCCGCCAATGAATTTCTGCCAGCACTATCGACCCAGGAATGTCTGTGTTGCATGGAACTTCCGCTGTATCCGGAGCCCTGATGAAGCTTTCCTGTTTCAAGACCCAAGCCCTTGAGACATTCGCTCACGACCGTTTGATCCACAAGCAAAGCTGGAGGAATTCGTGACGGTAAATTGCTATCGTATTGAGAACGTAAATCCGGCAGTAAGTATATCGCTTCTTTCATTCTTTCATCGACCACCTGTTTTTAAATCAAAGCCAAATTTTTAATTATTCCTAAACTATTATTAAAATGAAATTCGTTTGTTTCCAGATTCATTAGACTTCGAAAATCTTGTTCGAAGAAGATTGTGATGATTAAAGCTCACTTTACTTTGTAACTTAATACTTTACTTTGTATTTTTTAATAAAAAGTTATTTCAAATTGTTCATATGTGTGTATTAAACCTTTATCAAAATTATTCTTTTCTTGAAAACATGGAAAATTTTATATTGTGCTGACTAAACAGAAGATATGAATAATTCATCGCATGGGACATGATAGAAGTGTATTACTATTTTATTAATAAGTTTGGTATTTCAAATCAATTTTAGTGAAAATTTCTCCAAGTACCTAACTCTATTTTTTACATTATTTAATAAACATTTTATTATATATAAATTCTTGAATGAATGTAATGTATTATTTGTTAATTTTGATTTCGTTTTTTCATATAGTATTGATTGTAACGTACCTTTGAGGCATAATCCATGAGAGATGAAATATTACAAACGTAGGAAATGAGAACAAGAAGGGAAATGACGATTGCGTGAAGATTGAATTTGACTGCCATGGTAATTTGTCCACTTGTGAGAGCAAGATCTTGAAGACTTAAAACAAGTCTCAGTAGTTCGAGAATAGTCTCCTCGGAGGCTAATTCAACTGCCAATAGTGCGAGGGTTGTGTAGATTGATTCAATATTTTCCACTGAATTGTTTGTCATTTCCAAAGATTCATAAAGTGCCATATAAATTTCGGGACCGTGCTTCCGTATGAATATCACGTCAGGACGGGAGCATTTCTCTATCATCAAATCCAGCTCCACAATGTTAATTCTAAAAGAAATGATTTATAACTTTAAGTACAGAATACTACTAAGAGAGAATTTTAAATAAAGTAACAACTCACGTGGGTTTTGTAAATTTGGCACTATTTCGATGTCGATCGATTAAAGTATGGAAAATTTGTTGCACAAGAAGTCGCATTTCAGCGTCGGAAGCCAATGACATTCTGAGTAATGGTTGCAAGAAACTAGGCGGAAATGTTGTATTTAAATGTATTGTTTGATATTTGGTGCCGACTTTAAGGAGAGATTTCAGTAGAATACTTTGAAGGAGAACATCGCCCTTGCCAATAGAATTAATTCGATCCGATTGATTGTACGAAACTTTACCCATGATGAACATCATGATTTCAATTTTCTGATAATCAGGCAAATGATTAGCGAATTCGCCGAGTGCGTTAATTAAAGCCTCCTGATATTGTTGTTCGTCGCTTGTTGAAACCTGATTACGTGTCACACTCACACGCAAATGTGAGAGCAGAGAGCTGATTATCTCCAGTACGGATGGACCGACACTTTCACCGGCGGCGATTGAAATGATCTTCGACAATGTATCAGCGATGCTTGTTCGTATTTTCGGAGTCGACTGAGAATGATCGTCGAGATGCGTCATCAAAGCCTCTACCACTGTGTAGGAATATTGTGACTATGCGAAAGAACATTTTCAAAATTAGTGGATCATTTTAAAAATTAGGTTATCATTATTTACAAAATTAGAAATAATACCTGAATAGAGAACATAATTATTCGGAAAGTATGAATCGCAAAGAAGTTGGGAACCCACAACTGATGATGATCCAAATGTCTGAAAGAATCAAACAATAGGTTTAGTATTTATTGAAAGAATTGCAGTATTTTTTAAATATCGCAAAAAATACCTTAGAACGGGTTTTATGACACATCGGATATGTCCGAAGGAAGCGCGACCGACCAGTTCTCTCATGCAAGTCTCTGCAAATTGAGGTGGATCCGATCTTTCCTCCGTTGGACTCTCTGGAGTTCCATCAGGCTTTTCGAAATACCTAAAAAATGTTCAATGAAAAGAAAAATCGATAAATGTACAAAAATTTTTTTTAAAAAAATCTTTCCCTTTTGTGACTTTTGTGATTCTAAAGTAAATCAAATTATCTACTTTTTATCATTATTTTTAAACTTGCCTTGAGTTTTGCATGTTATAAAGAAGAGATGGAACAATTTTATCCATGTGAACTGGTTCCCAAATATTCTCCACAAGATCATCGGACAATGTTTTTCTCACAACACCCTGCAAGCCCTGAATTCCCGCAAGTCGTATCTGTTTGCGTATTGCGGCATCATCGTGATTGGAGTGGCACATCGCAGAGAATTTTGATACAAAGAAATCGTAACGTGTGTGATAAGACGGCGTGTCGTCTTCGATGTTGGCAAATTTAACAAACTAGAAATCGAAAGAAATTTGTTCAACTTAATAAGAGGAGTTAGTAATGTAAATTATGATTAAGAAACGTATATCAAATAGCGAAATCATACAATAAAGCAATGAATCAATTTTTTGTATTAATGAAATTTCAAATATTAAGAGGATGATCTATAAAAGGAGAAGACAAATGCAATAATGCATATGGCTCGAAATTAAATAACTCACTGATTGTGTGGCTAAAATTTGTAATTGTGGATCCGTTGATTCCAGTAGTTTTTGAACCATTTTCAAAAAACTCTCGACAAACAAATTTAATGTTTGTGCATGACATGCAACTAATAGTTGATCCATTGCCTCCATTGCAATAATAACGAATCCATTGCGTCGTCTGGAAAAACGTCGTTTACTTCAATTAGGCACAGTGTTTGTTACTTATTACCATTATTCAAAATAGGGTTGGATATTTTTTTATCCTCGTTCAGGGTTGCCACAAAAATTTAATTTCGTTTTTCCCTGATTTCCAGGCAAACATTTGACTTTTTCCCTGACCATAAAAAATATTCTGATTCACTCAAAAAATTTTCTATTGTATTTATTAAGAAATTTCCTTAATTGTAAAACTACTTAAAAACATCAATGAGTTCATTTTTAAATAAATATTTAGTCATTACTATTTTTTTATTGAGAACTAAGATTTTCAAAATTTCAAATTGTAACCATTTCGAAATTAAACAACTTAAAAGATTTCTTCTTGTTCTTATAATAATTAAACTTTTGCAAATAATTAAATTTCTGAGAAATTTTTATTTTTTATGAAAATAATTAAATGTTTGGGTAGAATTTCATCAAAAATTTTTTGAAATAATTGTATTCTTTTGGAAAATTGTATTCAAATATTGAAAAAATTTTAATATAATTGAAATTTTGCTAAAAATTTTATTAAAACTTTGAAAATAATTAAATTTTAGAGAAAAATTTTATTATTTATAAAGATAGTTAAACTTTTACAAGAATTTTCTTTCAACTTTATGAACATCATTGAATTTCTGTCATTGCTTGTAATTTCTCCAAAATTCAATTGTTTACGGCTTTTAACTAATATTATTCTATTAATTAATTATTTTTAATAATTAATTAAATAGCATACTTTAGAAGAATTGGATTTATTAAACTTTTTCAAAATCTAAGTTCTTTAAAATTTCTTTTTAAATTAATTCAAAAATTAAAATTTTCTAAACTTTCAAATTACAACCTTTTGAAGTTTATCTATTTATGATAATTTTAAACCCAAGTCTTTTAAAATTGAATTCATTTTTAAATACTTAAGCATTTATATACAAGTAATAATTTGTTATTAGTTTTTTAAGAATTAAGTTATTTAAATAGAAATTATTTTTAGGAATTGAAAAAATTTAGGCTTTTGTATTAGAATTCGTGGTAATTTCATAGTTTATGAGTCAAAAAAAAATAATAAAATTGAGAATTTTCTTATGAATTACAAAAATTTAATTTTTTTCAGTACTTTTAATAAAAATCCTTGACTTTTCCTGAATTCCCTTATCTGTGGCAACCCTGTCGTTTCATGTTTCATCAATTAATTTTCGTTACCTGTAAATGTCTCTCGAAGCACGTTGAAATAAATATTCGCCAATTCGATCCAATTTTTCCGGACTGCTCAGTGAATAGAATGTAAGCTTCTCCATATTATTCTTGATCAACCCATCCTAAAATAATAATTTTTTTATTAGAACCTAGAATTTGGCTTTTGTAATCATTCGACTTTTGGATTTTTAACTCCGAAAATCATAAATTTGATTGGAAATCCGATAAATTCTTTGTAATTTTAAAGCATGAAAAAGAATTCTCCAACTAATGAGTAACAATTTGAATTGATTAACAATTCGTTAAAAAAACTAATTCAATTTTTTCTGTCATTTGAAATTTCAACATAAAAAATTAACAAACATGTTTAATTATATGTAATTTGTTAAAATTACTTTACAAGAAATGTTAAAATCTGAGTTAAATTTTTTGTCATGACTCTATCATTAAAAAAAATTGATGATCTTCAATCTTCATTAGATGATACAACATAAGTGAACATCTATATGAAATTTGATGTTACAAATATTGGAAAATTTAATTAAGGTCACGAATTGCGTCATCGCAGCTAAAATGAGCAAAAAAATGTACCTATGGGAAGAAAAAATTTTTCATCTCAAAAAATATTTGTAACATAAATAAAGAATTTAAAAAATACAAGTGAGACATTATTTGAAAGTCACGAAATATATTTCTGTAGATTAAAAAAAATTAACTCTATAGAATGAAATTAAATCCAATGAAAAATTAATAACATTAAACTTAACATGAAAAAGTATTCACAATTAAGCTGAGAAATACGAGTATAACAAAGTCAAAAATAATAGTGAAGCTATTATTATGCAGAGATTAGTTAAAAAATAAAAAAAGAAATATAAAGAATTAAAAAAAGAATTTTAAAAATAGTACATAAATTTAAAAAAAGATAAAACTTAAAAATACAAGACTTAACGAGAAAAAATAATTTATAGATGATTATTTACGATTACTGTTTTAAAAAAATAATTTAGAACTGTAAAGTAAAAATTCAATTATAAACGAAATATAAAAAACCTGCCTGAGGATTGACAGGAAAAATGTTATCAACGAGACGTTTGTATCTTGGACGAAGAGCTGAACAACACCAGCAGCAACCTGAAGCACAAAAAAATTTATTCAAAATACAAAAAACTCATTAATTCAGGAAAAAAGTTAATGCGATTTTTACCCAACATGTTTTAGGGATTATTAAATCTCTTTTTTTGGAGAAAAACTTTATTTTTCACTCTCTCGCATTCCCCGTGTGCACAACTTCGATCAATTCCAGGCAACACGTCACAAGTGTCATTGAAAGCGCGGGAGTTACAAAAATATTTATAAAAGAAAAATAAAGGTCTCCATTGATTTTTAAACTAATTTTAATTAATTTTTTCATATAGTATTTAATACAGTATATTACAATTAAAATAAAATGTAATTAAATATTTGTTTATTGCTTTATTTAATTACTAGAGTTTAAAGCTTTTTTCGTTTACCGATGGAGCGAATATCAGTAGGAACTTCAATTTTTATTTGTTAGAGGCGCTGATGTTTGTCTATCTGCTACTGCCATCTGAGTGATGTTTTAAGGGTATTAATAATTTAAATTTTGGCACATCGAACACAAAAATTTGCGGTCTAACATTCATTAAAAAAAATTATATATTTACTGCTTTTATGTTTTTAAATTAATGTTTATTTTTTTAATTATTTCAATTTTTATATTATGGTTTGCGATAAATTTAATTACCCAATTACTTTCGATAATTATATATGGGGCGTTCCACACCCAATCGGAAATTATTTTACTTTTGCATCTCAAATATTTTTCAAATATTTTTTTTCTTTTAGTGCTCGTTGAAATTAATTTCAAAAATTAAATTAATTTAACTACCATGATTTTTTTCAAATTTTTTTATCAAGCAGGTTTTTAAAAAAACACGTTTTTCACGTAATTTTTTTTAAATGCTTGTAACTCGGACAAAAATTGATTAAATTGGACGCTCTTCTAATGAAAATTATTGTTTTTTCACGTAGCTTTTAATAAAACTGTAAAAAAATATATTTTTTTTAATTTTCGAAAAAAATTAAAATTTTAAAAATAAAATTTCATTTTTAAGAATGTTTGTATCGATCGATTTTTAAAAAAATTTTTTGTAAGAAACTAGTACCAAATTAGGAATTTTTAATCTTTGTCTGATTGTGGGCAAACAATGGGATTCTATTTATTCTGTAATTTTAAATTATTCTAAAATGGTATAGGTGGTCAAGAGCCTAACTTATAATTTGACCAAATCACACAAATTTTTCACACAAAAAATGTTCTCAGACTGAGTCTCTCCGAACTTAATCTTCTTACTGTTTAAAATTAAGATTTGGTCAAATTGTAAGTTAGGCATTTAGCTATACCTACCGTTTTAGAAAAATTAAAAATTTCAAAATAAATAGATCCCATCGTTTGCCCACAATCAGACAAGGATTAAAAATTGTTAATTTAGTACTAGTTTCTTACAAAAAAATTTGAAAAAAATCGATCGATACATACATTCTTAAAAATGAAATTTTATTTTTAAAATTTAAATTTTTTTTCGAAAATTATAAAAAAATTTTTTAAACATTTTTATTAAAAATTACGTGAAAAGATAAAATTTTTCATTATAAGGGGGTCCAATTTGATCAATTTTTGTCCGAGTTATAAGTATTAAAAAAAAATTAAGTGGAAAACGTGTTTTTTCAAAAACCTGTAACTCTTAAACCGCTTGATGATGAAAAAGTTTGAGAAAATCATGGTAGTTAATTTCAATGAGCACTAAAAGAAAAAAATATTTGAAATGCAAAAGTAAAATAATTTCCGATTTGGTGTGGAACGCTCCATATGTATCTATAGTTTTTTATGAATAATTTTTCATTTATTTGGAATTATTTAAACGTAAAATTAGATTTTAATTTAATTATTTTCAAGAAATTTTAGCTAAAATATTTCCAACATCCATTTGTTTAGTAGAAAATCTTATAAAAGTTTTTATAATTTAAAAAATTTTCTATTAAATATATTTAAAATTATAACTAATTAAAGAAAATGTGAATAAAATTATTTCAAAAAACTAACTTATTCCAAAATTTTAATTAAATTTGTTTAAAATTAAACTTTTCAAAAACTTAAATTTGAAACATTTAGAAATTCAATTTATAGATATTAGTAGCTATGTTTATTTCTTTTTGAGAATTTTAAAATTGTCAGTATTTCCTTTGAAGCCACTAAAATATCTATTATAATTTTCTAATATTTAAGCTTAAAAGAAATTTAAATATTTTGCTAGAAACATTTAAAAAATTCTTTTCTTTGCCTTATTTTATTTAAATATTAATTTATGAAATACTTTACATGTTTTAATGTATTCTTTTTAAATGAAGCTGAAACAGGCAACTATAGTTAATTTTTAAAAATTGTAATGAATATGTATAACTTTAACATTTATTTTTAAAAGTTAAATGGGTGCTATATTTGACTTACTTTAAAAGTAATTTTAATTAGTAATTTTTATTTAAATTTCTAATAGTTAGTAATGTGCGATAAGAATTTTCAAAAATATTTTATATATGATATTATAATTATTTTTATTGCTGTTAAAATTATATTAGTATAAAAATAAATTAAAATCTCTTAGCAGATATAAATTTGTAAATTTGTGAAAACGGTTTATTCTAATTTAATTTAAAAAATTGAAAGAATTTTATCTTCATTAAAGAAAATTATAAATGTATATTTAATATAAATTTGTGTATATCTTTATATCACAATAATAGAAGTAACAATATATTATATTCTTTTCAGTTCATATAACCTAGATTTTGTATGGTACAATGCAACATGAAATATCAATGTCTTCGAAAATCAATATGTTCGACTACCTGATTCATTTCCATTTAAAAACTTATCTGAAATATATAGTGACATTTTTATAGCCTTTAACAAATATTCTTACTGACATAACGACAAATATTAAACATTAATTTAGATAATGCTACATATGCATATACAAAAGTATTATTGTTTTCTGAACAAATATAAAATATAATTTTTTAAAAATTCCTCTTCTTTTAAGTAAAAATCAATTCTACATATGAAAAAAATAGTTTGATGATAAATATTTTTTATCACTTTATTGTTCAAAAAGGTTAAACTAATTTTTTTAAATGTTTCAAAAGTAGGGCACATTAGTGTAACTAAAAATAAGATTAATGTAATCTTAGAATTAGAGAAGTTAATGGAAATTAAATGATGAAATTATATTATATTTTTGTAATTGTATTTTACAGAAAAAAGCTTTAGTATTTGATTCTAATATTCAATTACTCGTCCATTATTACATAAACATTTATTTGAAAAAAATAATTTTCATTTGAACCAATATAAGTATAGTATTAAGAGCAAACACCCACCGTTTGATTAATTTAAGTAAAAATTTTTTGATGGAAATAAATATTTATTTCGTAACAAAGAAGTAATCGCCTATTTCATTCAAGTAAATGCATTTTTAAATATATGTTGTCAAATAATTATTTATACTTGAATCAAGTAATTGATAGTAATACCAATAATACATTATTGCATTTTAACAAATATTCTTAGTGTTTGATGCAAATACTGATTGATCAATTTAATAAAAATTATTTCTTACAAATAAGTCAAATAATTTTTACTTAATAGAAATAAATAATTATTTAAATAGATGTGATCATTTATTTAAATAAATTTAATTGTTATCAGTGTCGAGTATTCATATTATATTGTGTTGTATTTATATATAAATACAATTTTTTCCAATTTCAATCAACTAAGAAATTTGCAAAGTTTATTTTCTTTGTATACTTACATCCAGGGTCAGTACACTTTTTTACTACAGACTCAAAAACTTCATGTGCATCAGTTTCAAAACAACATCTGATAAGAGCCATAATATATAAATATTAACACGTGAGTGATCAGTCAAAGACTAGTGAAGAAGAGAGAGAGAGAGAGGGAAAGTGTTTTTACCCCCCACTCTACTTTTTAGTTTTCGCGGGAGAAAATGGTTGAACTTTTAGGCGAGAGTTCGACACAACCGATCCTTTACTCCTTTCAGCACATGGAGAAGGTTATAACATTGTGGCACCTTGTGTTCTACTAACCTGTATTGTATAATATAAAGCAGCGAATCGAGGGGATACTTTCCGCTCTGCTTTGTGACGTCACGTGAGTACGAAGGGCGCCTGTGCCAAACAATCAGGAATTGAGGATCTTTCGCGGTCACGTGGCTGATACACGCTGTCTCCTGTTTGCGATCTATAAAACATTTTAGCCAAAATATTCAAAGAGGAGCTTTTGATTTTATTGAAAATTGTTTTATTAATTTAAGAGTTCCTGCAAGAAAAAAATAAGCTATAATTTAACACATTAGTGTGTCAAAGTTTCCAATGAAATCAAATTTCACTATAAGCAATTAACAGTAATTACTAAAATAACTAATTCAAATGACCTGTGAAATAGCATTTTTGACGCGTCGCGAAAAATAAAGTGTTTGACTATATAAACCGCACGGACGATGAAGAAGTTTTTACCCTTTCTCCTTGTAATTTCATGGAGGAAAGGGAAAAATTTCCCCTTCCACATGTTGAAGGTCCAATCGCTAATATGAGACTTCTTCATCGTCAGTGCGGTTGATATAGTCAAACAGTTTATTTTTCGCGACGCGTCAAAAATGCTATTTTACAGGTCATTTGAATTAGTTGTTTTACTAATTGCTATTTATTGATCACACTCAAAAATGATTTTTTTGGAAACTTTGACACTCTAATTCATCTTTTTTGTAAAAATAAGTTTTCTAATGGTAATTTTTGTGAGAAAAAAGACTGTTTGAAAAATGTGATTTTAGTGCTTGGTTTGTTTACATTTTACAACTTGGACATAGCCTTAACAAGCTCAATTTCATCCTACTGTGCATAAATTTTATTTCTACATTATGAATATACTCATAATATTTTAAATAATTCGATGAATTACTTTAATTTGCTTAAAGCAAGTACTAACAAAATAATTGAATAGCAGACTATTAGTTATTATTACATGGAAAAAATATAATTATACTCACTTGTTTTTGGTATTTTTGTTGATACCGGTACCAAGTTGATTTTGGGGATCACTGTTTGTGATCCAGGCAATATGTAATTCTTGTAATATTTCGGTCTTTCCGAGCATTTCTATTTATTAGTATTAAAATCTGTTAGTTAACTTGATAAAATATTGTATTGCAAATAAAATAGTTTATTGTATATAAAATAATAAATATAGGGGAGAGTGGGGCAAACCGGACCGGTGGGTAAATCGGACCCCCCTCAATATTTCCGAAATGGCGAAATTGTCAAAAGTGCTATTTAGAAATTTGAAACAACCATGTGTAGTATACGCATGTATTAACGCATGCGTTGGAGCGCTCGGCGATTTCTTCTTCCCGTCTCCTCAATTGAGCTCCTGCGGGCAATAACTTGAATATTATACCTTATTAACTTTTAAAAATAAACAATTATAAAAAAATCAACTTTGTTTTTAAATAATTGATTTAGAAATGAAATTCAATTAAAACTTGTAGAAAATAATTAAATTCTGAAAGGACTATAGTTATAATTTTGAAAAAGTATTCAGAAGGTTTTTAATTAAAAATTTTCAAAATTTTATTTCTTACGGAAAAGCAAATAATTCGTTGTTGTATAAAACATGTCATAATTTATATATCAGGCGAATTAATCTATTTTTTTTAATTCGCCAGTTCCTTATTTAACACTTCTGTATTTTCCAAAGGGCGAAATATACTATTTTTCTTATTTCGCCCGTCACTTTGGATTTTCGCAACGGTCGAAATAAATAATTCTTATTTCGCCGTTGTCTGGCGAAATAGCCACTTTGTAATTTCAAAATTAACTTATATTACTGAAAATTTAATACTAAGCAATATATTTTAAATAATTTCCTTCGTGATATTATCTTTATTGGACATGATTTTGACTGTTTGAGAGTGGTTTTAAATTATAGTGTTGAATAGCGTTTAACTGAATAACGATAATTTTGTTTATCACAAAAGACACTGCTTCCGAAATACTTGTTTGAGCGAAAATGTATGAAAATAACAGTTTATCATTTTCTCATACTAATAGTGACCCCGTGATCGTAATAAATCAGTATCGGTAATATATTACCGAGGACAACTATAGTTGTCATAACACCCTGTGTTAATGAACTAACCTATATTTTATTACATAGATTTTTTATGACTTTTGTTATATACAGTTGCAACTGCAATTTTGTTATCATCGCCAAAAAATAATACGCTTTTAAATCAAAGAACGCGTACCGCACTTTTCAGTTCTTCAAAATGTTGATTAACTTATAAAATTAAGTTTTTAACAGCAGAGAATTATTTTCCGTAACAGTAATATTCATAGGATTCTGGCGGATACACTTTTTTCTGGAATAACCTTGGTTCACCTAGCAGACATCCATCTCTAAATACAGGCCCGCTTGGACAAGAGAATTGTTTGAAACTTGAATCAAAAACAATTGTGACCTAGGTGAAGATTCTAAGGAAGAAAACATGAAGACAGGGTTGTGTTAGTAAATTACGTCAGGTTTTCATACGTTTTCATACAGAACGTAACCAGAAGAAAAGCAATTTGTATGAACCTGTATTTTCTGTTTTCATACATACAATTTAGCACTTAATTAACTTAAAAAATCCCAAACATAATCCTTTTTTATGGTGTGTAGAGGTTGGGGTAAAATACTATATTTTATAAATGCAAAATACCTACAGGAAGGGAGCTTGCTGTTGGAATAGTGAAGTAGTGTCGATTTAACCAATCAGAAAAAGTGCTCAAAAAATCCAGTCACTTTATTGGTCAAAAACTGATGTAATCTATACAAGGTTAGGTTATGTATATAGATATTCAACGTGATTTTATCTTTACCTCACTTGTTTTATGTATACCGGCTTTGACTACACATGTTTTTCCACTTTCTTCCTTTAAGTTTTAAATCTTCTTATTAAAATAGTGGTTTGCAGTCAGAATAAGGTGTTATTTGTTAAAATGGCTACGAACAATGATAGTGATAAGATTTTAAGAAATAAAATAACACATGCATTTGTTCTTTTTAAAAAAGGAGTTTAAAAAATTATTCCAATCAATGAAATTGAGGATTTTCAACCAAAGCTGAAAACCGATTTCGATCGCCAAAAAATATGTTTGCGTCAGTTTTATTGAAAATTACGAGAATGTTAATGTTTTTCGTTTAGGAAGTAAGTATACTTTTTTATTATTTCTAAAACTAAAAGTAATTCTTTGAAAGATGTAATTCTGTAGGTACAATTAGTGCTATCATTAAAAGTAAAAGATATTTAAATCACACAGTAAAAATTTTTTCTTTAGATTTACTGTATTGTTTATAATTTTATAGAAACTTGTAAAATAACTTCTTTAACATGGTGGCCGCTGGTAAGGGAAAACCTGGAAGTCAGGGGAAAGTAAATACGTCAGGGAAAAGTCAGAAAATTTTTTAATCAGTCAGGGAAATTGTAAATATTATAAAAGGTAAAAAATTATATAAGGAAGACTGGAGCTAAATGTTAAACAGACATAATGCATTATTATTTTTCAAACAAAAATAATTAAAGCGTTGAAATTTTAACTAAAGAAGAGTATTATCATCATGGGGCAAAATATTTCTTCCTCTTTTTATACATTTTTTGTTTTTTGCTTCGGGTTTATATGTTTAATATAATTTATCTCACATTATACTGAAAAAATTCCTAGTAGATTTGACTACTTCTTAAATACTATGCTTTGTTCAATAAGTCCCTAAAGATTATAAAAAACTTTTAATAACCATCAAAAAGTAGTTGAAATAATGAAGATTGTAATTGGTGCAATCGGATTTTGTGGTTGTTTCTGTATTTCAATTACATTTTTTAGTTAACTGAATTCTAAATTTAAACAGTAAAAACAATCGCTATTTCATATCATTTTCTTTCTAAATTTTTAACTAAGTAAGAAACAGTAAAATTAACTATACGAGCAGTATTACATTAAGTAAAAAAGCAATTAATTTAACTACTTTTAACATTACAACAAAAACTAGTTGAATTTTTAGAAAAAAAATTTTCAATAATAAAATTTTAATTTATTAATTTTTAACTATTCTAAAACTATTGGTCAATAAACACAGATATTTCATTAACTAAATTACTTGTTTTACGCAATTTTAACTTAGGGAGCGTTCACAAATGATGTCACGCTTTTGGGGGTAGGTGAGGGTCTCTCTTAAACGTGACACAATGTATTTTTCTCATGTGAAATTGCAAAAATTGCGTGATAGGGGGGAGGGGGGTGTCGAAAATCTCCAAAAATTGCGTGACATCATTTGTGAACGCTCCCTTATCTACTACTAACACTTATCAGAAAGTAGTTTTAGTAGGCTAGAAATAGAATTTATCATTTAGCCTCAGTATGGGGCTATAATTGTTAAAAAATCAAAGTGTTAAAAAAAGAACAAAAAATCGCTGCCAAGTTATATATTTTTGTTATAATTTTAGTGATCATTTCATGAACACTTTGCTTCCTCATAGAGATGTTAATAATAATAAAATATAAATTTTGAACAATTATTCTCAATTGCTGTAATAATTTTTTCTCTTTATTTGATTAAAAATTCAAGTTCCACATTAAAAAATTTTTTTTAAGTTTCTATCACAATTTCTGTTTTTTAAAATATGAATAAAAATGGTCATTGAGGGCTCAAAAGATGCGTCTAAAAAACTTTACAAAATTACAGAAAAACATTCATAGGTGTCCTAACATTTTTTTAAAGTTATGGGCAAAAAACGTTTTTTTGAAAAATTAAAAATCAAAAAAATATATAGTTAAACTTTATTAATCTGTCTCAAAGTACTCTCATTTTATGTCCGCAGATGAGACCTACAATTTAAAAAAAATTCAGTCCAAAAGCTCGTCATAGTTTGGAGATATTTATGAAAATGTGATGTTTACACACACACACATAGGGAATGACATTTTGTAAAAATGTCATTTTTGAACTTCTGAGGTCAAATAACATAAAGATATGTCAAAAAATCAAAGTCGAAAAATTTTGGTATTACAATACTTCCTCAGTATGAGGAAGCAATATTTGTTTTAAGATAAAATGTCAGAAGTTTTTTTTGTGGAAAGTTGGTGAGGGCCAATAGCCCTACAAGATTCATTTGTATATGTATATATTTGCATGTAAACGGATTTAGTGCCTAAAAAACATCTTTGCAAAATTTAAGTTTAACCCGCAGTCCCCCCTTCTTTAATTTCATAGATTTAATTTTTAAAATATACAATTTTATCTATTTCTATAAAATGATTTTAAAATCCTTAAAAATATCTCTCTTTCCTGTTTGAAATGAACCATATAATTTGAGGAGATACATTTTTTATTTAAATTATTAGGTATTTATTAAAAACCAAGTTAAAAATACTCAGAATGTTATTATTATTAATATTATTAATTATTATATTATTATTATATTATATATTGTTTAAAAAATACTACATTATTTTCAAAAAAATCTGGAATCTAAGTCATATTTCCGATATTTAACCGCTTATTAGTCGGACGACGATCAGTGTTTAAAATCTCATATTAATTCTATTTTTCCCAAATTCCACAAAATATAAATGTCACATTCCACAAATTTAGAGTCTATTCTTTCTGGACTGAAAGATGCAGCCCAACAAATTTCTTCCAAAATATCGTTAATAGAGGAAAATCAAAGCAAAATCCAACACAAGTCTTGCAGTACTTAAAGATGAAAATTTAAAACGAGTGGAGAAAATAAAAATATAAGCGCGACAAAATAATACATTACTTACTGAGGACTTTGTTAATAGAAACCGCAGCGGAGCTATTCCCTCCGTACAATCACATACCATTCCTATTAATTTGTTACCTGCGAAGGATATAATTAGTACCATTGAAACTCTCAATGGTAAAGACGACGTAGGCGTACAAGATTTTATTCGACGTGTTAAAAAAGCAAAACTACATTTTAGTCAACCCGAATTACTTCTTGATTTTGTTTTAACGGAAAAAATTATTGAAGACGCAAAGCGTGCAATTAACTACGTCCCTATTAATACGTTTGATGATTTATATACCACTTTGCTACAAAATATGAATCTCGGAGTGTCGGTAGAGTTATGTCGCACAAAATTAGACAACTGTCGACAAGGTAGTGATACAGTCCAGGCATATAATCTACGATTCGGACAAGCATTAAACGAATTGAATTACGCAATACAAGCAGAACATTCAAACCCAACAGCCCAAAGAATCGCTTTACAATTTAAGAGACGATATTACATTTCTTATGTGGACATTGCAACCTGATAGTATCGGTAAAGCTCACCAACAAGCTTTAGAAGTAGAGACGCGGTTACGTAAAAAAGCTCTATTACGGGGTAATAATGCTTTCAGGCATGCACATAGCACATTTTGCTTTAGATTGAAACTCTCTTATTTTCATATTCTATCAGGTATACTAGGTATAGATACCAAATTCAACACTTCAATTTACCATTTTCATGAAAAAAATGTAAATATCTATTCATTTACGAAAATGGGAAGGTCGAAAAATTACATTTTTTTCATGAAAATGGTAAATTGAAGTGTTGTATTTGGTATCTATACCTAGTATACATGAAAGCATGTGAAAATAACTGAGTTTCAGTCTAAAACAAAACGTGCGTTTTCGCATGCTGTTGTCAACGCGTCCTTGGCCTGGTCTGCGCGTAGAGCAAACGTCTCACGTCGTGAAAAGTTTTAGTGTTTGACTATATCAACCTCACGGACGTTGCAGAAGTTTTTACCCTTTCTTCTTGTAATTTCAAGGAGGAAAGGGAAAAATTTCCTCTTCGACGGGTTTTAGCTTCCACAAATACGTTCAGTAGTATGTTTACCAGTCTCGAAAAATGTGAAATAGTGGGGAATTTAATTTGACCGGAAAAAATAATAATAAGCTACCATTAACTATTTCATTAGAAAAATATTACTTTTTTAAATCAGTGGTTGACTTTTTATCACCAAATAATTTATTTTTACATAATTAAAATGCAGAAAACAAAGTTTGTCAATTATTTGTAGAAATTTAATTATTGTTTTATAAGTTTATCCAAAATTACCACTAGTTTTTGGAGTTATAGTAAAGTCAAATTCGAACTAATTGTATCATAATTGCTAAAATCTAAAATAAGACCTATATTGCTGAATATATGCTGAATTCACAATTTTTACGGATTAAATTAAATTCCTGCATATTTTCCGTTTTTTCCAGTTGGTCGAACCCCTGTTAAAAGTATTAGTAAAAACAAAAACTCGTCGAAGACTATTTTCATACAATAAGTTAATTTTCGTAGCCACTTGTATTTATCGTTAATACTTATCAAGAAAATTTATATTTGATGAGAAAAGATTCACTTGGACAAATTTGGACAAAGCTGGGAAAAACCGGATAGTTTGTTAAAAAATAATAAACACCCTGTTTAACTTTTGCCTTTGCAATACTTAAAACTCAATGCTCAAAGTTAAATTTAGAAATAAAATAACAAAAACTGTTTATTATCTAAGTTTTTTCCCAGTAGCATAGACGACAAGTGATCTGCATGTTTACCTAATATATGAAAAAGTGAAGTTCGAGTTACAAGCAATGATTCTAAGAACTCGGGTTGCGGGAAGAAGTCTTCTTCGAGCTTACATGACTCATTTTTTCTACGACGTAGAATTCTACGAATTCTATGACGTTCTCTATTTTAGTCAATTTCTATCACTTATTTTGTTTTTTAATATTGAGATAAACATGCAAAACTAAGTATAAAGTTTCAATTTTAAACTTCTATCTCAATTTAAGTCTTCTCAACAATGGTATTACATGTTAAAATGATGATAATAACATTTCTTTATCTTGTGTTACATTGCAGGTGCACAAGTCATATCCTCTACATTCTTATTTAAACAAAAATGTGTATCATGAATCTGGGATGTGCATCAATTATTTTCATCTGAGACTGAGAGAAGAAAGCATCAAGGTCATCATGATGCAAATACGTGTGAAACAACTCCTCTTAGTGGGAAGAAACTTAGAAGGCAGGAATATGCTTTTGTACAAGATTTATGGAAAAAGGTCATGGAAAGTGTATGAATAAAATCAGAAACGACGAGCTACATCAAATTAAAAGTGTGCCTCAAAATATTATGATTCCTTCCTGGAAAGCAAATTTCACTTGACATATAACATCTTGTTCAATTGTTGCTAATCGAAATATTTAGACTTTGGACCTTTGGTAACCAATAACTGCCGAAGAGGTATTCACATCTTTTCCTACTCAAAAGACAGCATCATGCACGGTTAGTGTCTCGTCTGCTGACCTAAAAACTGTGACCGCTAAAGTCCTTTTGAGAATATTTAATATCTTTATGTGTTGTAGAGATATACCACAATTCTTAAAGTTATCCAGAACAGTTGTGATTTTAAAGAAAGAGTCCTATGGACTCTGCTGATCACCGTCTGATCACTGTTTCTTCTTTAAACTAACAGACTTTAGAGTGGTAAGTTGGACCAAAGACAACGGTGTTTCACAAAGTCTGATAGATGCGCCGAAAACATCTGCTAATTGGACACTAGTCTTGGATATCAGCGGAAGAGTTTTACATCTTTCTTTTTGGCTTCCCTGGATGTCCGGAAAGCTTATGATTGTGTGTCGCATTAATCCATCAGATTAATAAAGTCGAATTTTGGCTTAGAACCTGCGATAAAATCTGGTTAACATCCAAGCAAGAAATGGAAGTATGGTGAACTTCTAGGCTATACATTTCAGTCGATGGTGGACCGTTAGGAGACTCGCGGAAGGTTGTAGGGCAACACAATTGGTTTGCCGATGTAGGATTTTCCTGGGAAGTCAAAAAGTTTACAATGTCTTCAACCGTTCAACATCAGTCCAACACAGAAAAAGGATGTGGCTCAAGAGACACTTTCGAGGAAGAATATTGCTATTGAGTAGCAAGATCTACAAATAGATACTTGTAAATTATTTAATATTTTAATTTAAAAAAATTGGACTGCAATTATTAAATAATTTAATTTTTTTATTGATTCCAGAAAGAAAAAATTCAGTGGCAAAGACTAAAGTTAGAGAGAAAATCTTAAACGACTATGAGAATACATTGTTAAAAAACGGAATAAAACTCAGTTTTGATGACGAGAGAGAAGAGGAAACTGAAGGTGAAGATAGTGTAAAATTTACAATTGAAGAATTTAATATAAATAAATCTAAAGAAAAAGAACAAACTAAACAAAATCCTCATAAACAAGGAAGAAACTTGAATAACGCGAAAACTAATTTCTTATCATTCCTACTTTTTGTGTCTTAGAGTTTTCTATAGTTTTAAATTTCCTTTTTTTATACTGTTCGGCAACATTGAATTTAATTGTAATTTTTATTGTCTCATAGTATTATATAGTTTTCTATAGTTTAAAATTTTTTTATTTTTTATTCTGTTCAGCAACATTGAATTTGATTGTAATTTTTATTTTCTCATAGTATTATATACACTTTTGCATGTTATAGTATTCTAGGTAAATATTAACTTTTATTGTATATATAAAATGCCAAAAAGGAAAAGGTCAACTAGAACGTCGTTACAACATGACTTAGAAATTAGATCAATTAGAAGAGAGTGAGTCAGATTGCAGTTCCAATGAAAGTGATAGTTCTTCGTACGATAGTGATTTTTTGAAAAAATATCGGAAAATTATACATCAAATCAAAAAAAGTTAGAGGCGAATCATCAATATGAATGGGTAAATAATGAAAAAAATCTTTTGAGTCCGAAAATGTTTGCTTACTAACTGAAAGGCAAAAGGAAAAAATTCGAAACAGTTCTGAAACTGATTTGTTTAAATTATTTTTTTCTGAAGAATTAAAGCTGTATATAATTCAGGCTACAAAAAGTAATGGTTTATCTATTACCCTTTACGATTTGAAAACCTTTTTAGGAATAATTATCCTATCTATTTTCAATCAAATATCATCTTATAAAGATTATTGGTCCAAAAATCTATTGCTGCGGAACGAACAAGTACGCAACGCTATGTCACGTGAAATGTTTCAAAAAATAATATCAAAAAATAAAGTTGTCTAAGCATTCTACCAACCATTCACAAGACAAAGCATAGAGAGTACGGCCAGTTTTAGAAATTTTTAGAAAAAATATATCGCAGTTTTTTTTCGACTGCGCTGGCCGTAGGTGAAATGATGATAATGTTTTTTGGACTGACCAGTTTAAAACAATTTATTAGAGGAAAGCCAGTAAAGTTTGGGGTTAAGATGTGAGGAATTTGTAGTCCGGAAGGTTTTTTGTTTGATTGCGGTATTTATTGTGGTAAAGATTCTTCTGTTCAATGTGACAAATTAGCAATTTTTAATAAATGCGCCTTGGGAAGTCGTGTCGTTCTACAAATGGTTTTTAAGTTGCTTTCTTCCACAATTCCAATAAAATTACAAAAGTATCATTTGTACTTTGATAATTTCTTTACTAATCCGGACCTCTTAGTCTATTTGAAAAAACTTGGTCTACTAGCAACCGGAACAGTGAGAAATAATCGGGTAAATGTTCAAAATTCTCTTAAGGGCATGTCCAAGTTGTGAAATGTAAACAAACCAACATGTAAACAAACAAAGCACTAAAATCACATTCTTCAAAGAGCTTTTTTCTCACAAAAATTACCATTAGAAAACTTATTTTTACAAAAATGATGAATTAGAGTGTCAAAGTTTCAAAAAAAATCATTTTTAAGTGTGATTAATAAATAGCAATTAGTAAAACAACTAATTCAAATGACCTGTAAAATAGCATTTTTGACGCGTCGCGAAAAATAAACAGTTTGAGTATATCAACCGCACTGACGATGAAGAAGTCTCATATCAGCGATTGGACCTTCAACATGTGGAAAGGGAAATTTTTCCCTTTCCTCCATGAAATTACCAGGAGAAAGGGTAAAAACTTCTTCATCGTCCGTGCGGTTGATATAGTCAAACACTTTAATTTTTCGCGATGTCAGACGATTGCTCTACGCGCACGCGCAGACCGTGCCAAGGACGCATTGAAAACACTATGCAAAAACACACATTTTGTTTTACTCTGAAACTCACTATTTTTCTCATACTTTCAGGTATACTAGGTATAGATACCAAATTCAACACTTCAATTTACCATTTTCATAAAAAAACTATTAATTTCTATTCATTTACAAAAATGCGATGGTCGAAAAAATCCTCAATATTCGGTCTTCTACTGCTGCTTTTTTTCGACCATCACATTTTCGTAAATGAATAGAAATTTACAGTTTTTTTATGAAAATGGTAAATTGAAGTGTTGAATTTGGTATCTATACCTAGTATACCTGAAAGTATGTGAAAATAAGTGAGTTTCAGAGTAAAACAAAATGTGTGTTTTTGCATAGTGTTTTCAATGCGTCCTTGGCACGGTCTGCGCCAAGGAATGAAATTTTCTCTACGCGCGTGCGCGTAGAGCAATCGTCTGACATCGCGAAAAATTAAAGTGTTTGACTATATCAACCGCACGGACGATGAAGAAGTTTTTACCCTTTCTCCTGGTAATTTCATGGAGGAAAGGGAAAAATTTCCCTTTCCACATGTTGAAGGTCCAATCGCTGATATGAGACTTCTTCATCGTCGGTGCGGTTGATATACTCAAACAGTTTATTTTTCGCAACGCGTCAAAAATGCTATTTCACAGGTCATTTGCATTAGTTATTTTAGTAATTATTGTTAATTGCTTATAGTGAAATTTGATTTCATTGGAAACTTTGACACACTAATTTATCATTTTTATAAAAAAAGCTGTCCAATGTTAATTTTTATGGGAGAAAAGGCTGTTTCCGAAATGTGATTTTAGTGCTTCGTTTGTTTACATTTTTTTTTGTTTACATTTCACAACTTGGACATGCCCTTAATAAGAACGCTGCAAGAGGTCTTTATGTTGTGTTACATGAGAGGAATAGTGGAATGAATTACGTGACAGTTATGGATTCCAAACAAGTATCCATCCTGACCACGATGACTGGTGTAACAGCAATAGGAAAAGTAAAACGCTATTCTGTAAATGAAAAAGAAAAAATTGAAATTGAGTTCCCAAGAAGCTTTTTGCATTATAACAAATTTGTAGAATGAGTCGATTTACATGATGTATTTTGCAGTAAATTGTTACCTCCTATTAGAGCAAAAAAATGGACATGGTCCATACTTATGCAAATTGTACAATCGTCACTGAGCAACGTCACTTCGAAACCTCGCATCCAATGATAAAAAAGTAAGCACCAAACATGTTGCCTTATCCGTTTGTAATGCATATTTGAAAAAATTAAATTCAAGGATTACTCATTACACACTGCGACGGTAAAACAATTAAAAAGGAATTGCGAAAATAAAAAATGTGCATCTCGAACGCAGAAATTTTGTATCAATTGCAAACAAACAATATCACTGCAAAACGTGTTTTCAAAAATTTCATTCCTAAAAGTTAACGACAGATGCCAAATGAAATTATAATTTATAACACTCGTGTTAAAAAACTGTTCTCTGAGAAATAAGATAGAAAAAAATAAAATCATAAATTTTTTTTAAATTAAAAAATAGCAAAAAAGAATAAAAAACGAAAACAAAAAATTAACAAAAGAAAACAAAAAAAAATTATAAAGAAGAAAGCGAAACAAAATAAAAAAATGCAAAAAAATATTTCTCCAATAACGTATACCTCCAAGTTGTGAGAGTAGGGCAACGCATACATTTTCTGCAGCTGAGAGACGTTTTGGTACATTTGTTTATAACATGTTTAAAAATTGTATATAAATTTATCTTTTCATCATTTATTTTAAGGGGAGATTCCACTGATTTTTTTTTTGAATACCGAAATTATTTTTTTTTAATTTTTGGTTAGTATGATTATCTAAAAATACGGGAAAAATAGTCTGAAGCGATAAGAATAGACTCGCTAGCAGGAGAGTAGGAATAACATCACCTTTCCATCTCGAAAATTCATGTTTTTTCATTAATTACCTAACTGCAAATTGTTTATTTTTAAATTTACATTTTTTCTTTTCGCACCGCTTAAAAGAGTAGTTCTTAAGTAATAAGAAATGTCTACTGTTACATATCAAAGGTTATGTATATAACTTTAAGTTAAATTTTTGAATATTTGGTCCTTCAAACTTTAAACGCGATTTTCTCGAAACTTCACATTTTCAACTTGTTTACACTCTCATTTTTACAATTTTCAACGAAATAACTTGCAATTTGGACAGCATGCTCCTTGAATGTGTAGTTTTCGTGTAAACTAAGATATTTAAGATCCATTAATATTTATAAAAGTTATAAACAATTTAAGTTGCAAAATTATGGTAGAAAAATTAAAAAGTCTGCCATTTGGTTATTTTTCAATAAATTTTTTTTGTTCTAGTTTACACGATAGCCATAATGGTATAGATTAAGAAAATTTTTGACTTTTTTAGTTCAGATTAATTGTCGCAGAGAAAAAATGTAAACAACTTTTAGAGGGGACCACTTTCGGCAGCCATTTTCTAAGACTCCATTAAAAAAATAAATAAATAAATAATGGTTTTTATTACTGTAACACAAGTATTTTATTGTAAAAAAAGTTTAACTAAGAAATATTTATTTTACTACCTATAAAAAAAATTTTAAAAAAACGTTAATTTCTGTGGAATCTCCCCTTAATGACAAACAAAGCAAAATGTAAAAAAAACATTTCTTTCCACTCTAAACTTCTTTTTTTATTAAAATTGTTTGTAACATTTTAAAATATTGTTAAATAATATTAAATTAAAGTTTGAACCTTTATCAAAATTCGGATTACAAGAGAGCGTAAAGTAATTAAAAATTCATTTTTTTCTATGAATCCATTTCATGTTTTGTAAATTGTTTATAAAAATTGTTTTTAATATTGAGAATTAACATGAGATAACAATATTTTTTATTGAAGCAACATTATTTTATTCAAATGAATCATAAAAATTTTTAAAAATTATTTTTGCATTTTTGAAAAATATTTTTCTAAATTTGAATATTTTGGCGGCCATTTTTGTGGCGCTATTTTGAAATTTAAAAAAAAATTTCGGGATCATGCCTATTTGATTGTCCCAATATTTTAGACGCGATATTTTCACATCCCAGATTTTTTCCAAAACGATTTCGATTAAATATTCTGATTTTAAAGAAAAAACGCTTGATAAAACTATGATATTTAGCATAAATACATAACAGTGTATATATATAAATAAAATTCATATGAAAAATTTCAAATTTAAAAAATTGAAGCTTATAGTTCATTTATATCTTATTTTTGACATCAACACAAATTGTAAAATGTAATATATTTCCCCGTTCGCTCACAATATCGAGATGCTCGACTTCACGGGACGATCCGAACAATAATTATTTTCTAAGAAACGATCATTTTCCTTATTTTTAATGATTTATCGTTCGGGTCGATCCTTATGCATCACTATAAATTTCCTTGTCATACCATTAGCGAAACTCAGGTTTAAACTTCCAAAATTCCTTGCTTTTTGAATTTTTTACGTTTTTGATCAGTAAAATAGATAAGATTAGATCCTTTTAAAGCTAATACTTTTTTCCTTAAGGACAAAATTGGAAACAGGTTTCGTCGCCATTTAGAACTCTTGTTGGAATTTTTAAAATATCTCCAAAATTTTCTGTTATTAAATAATTAAAAATTTCCAAGAACCAATTTCTAATATCTGCTTCCAAAACTTGAGCACTTGCTGGTATTCCACCTTCAATGGTTCTTTCTACAATAATTGGAATTAGGAGACAAAAATTGTCTGCACCATCCATCACCAGGCTTGTAATTTGCGAAGGGATTTGGTTATGTATAAATAATTAAATAGTTAAAGAAATTTTAACACTTTCCTGTAAATCCTCTTTTCAACGAGTAAAATCTGTCTCTGCATTTTTAATTAGCCATGCAAACAGTTTCTGCTACTCTTCGCTCCAAAATACTGAAATAGGTCCAAAGGTGTTTTTATAGCAATTCTTTATTTTATCTATTGCAGAGGAATACCTTCTTGTATTTTAATAATGCAACTCTGCAAATCGATTTTCATATATTTTTTAACATATTTTCCAACCTTCTTTAACTTACGGCATCTCTGTAAATGTTAAATGTGAAATATTTTTTAACAATATTATTAAAAAGTCTATCTTTATTTAAATAAATAATCAACAATAAAAACATTCAGTCTTAAGTTTTTCAAAAATTAATTATGTTTAATTCAATAAATACTACATTCATATATATATAATAAATGATAATAAATACTACATTCATATATATATATAATAAATGATAATAAATTAATCATTTATAAAAATAAAACGCTATTTATATTATTTTGTAAACTTCCCAGTGGACACAAAAATCGCCGTACGTTTTAAAAACGTTCCTGATGTTCTGTGCTAACAGGGTTATTTAAAACTTAATTATACAAACATAACCTTTAAAAAGCAGTATATTTACAGACAAACTCATATTTAGTTCACTGCAGATATTCTTATTTCTACAAAAAATGTCCAACAAAGTAGAACAACCCTGAGACTGATGATTTCAAAAAATTTAAATTTGAACAGTATTTGTCGTTGCTGATTATAAATCCTCGCTTCTTACAAACAATGTTAATTTTAAAAATAAGTAGTTAAAGATTTCGGGGTGCTTTTTAATGAGTCTCCTCGGCTCTTACAAAGAATGTCAATTTAAAAAATAAGTAGTTAAAGATGGTAATATATACCAAACAATGGTAATATATACCAAAGAAGTAATAAAATCTTCTTCATTGTCAGTTAGTTCTAAATTGTTGAATTCATCCGATGATTTATCTTCAGTTTCAGACTTAGAAAGATGTTTATCCAGTTCCATTCCAGTCCATTTTTTTCATAGTAATTAGTTTCTATTTTGTATGAGAAAATGATAATCACTTTTCCCAAACCAATTTTCCCAATGGACATTTTTCCCAAAAAATCAAATTCCCAAGGAAGTGTCATTCCCAAAGTACATTTTTCCCAAAAAATTTTTTTCCCAAAGTCACCAAATAGGTGAATAAATAAATAAAAAAATATAATTCAATAAAATAATGTATATAAAGTAATAAAATACTAACAAAAGAATAAATATTCAATAAAATAATATAAAAATATCAAAAATATAAATGTAAAACTGTATATAGATGTAAAAAAATTAAAAAATTTAGAATTTTATATTATAACCAACAGTCTGCAAGTATCCGACAAGATCATTTTTACGTCGAAAATCATCATATGACGACACAATGTTCCAGATTTGCTCTTCTTTTTTTTTCTGTCTTTGTTCAAACCTCTTCTGACTTTTTGGCCCAGTTCCACTTGTCGCAGCATTGTTTCAGTATCGCACTGTTCTTTAGCTAATTCCGTAAGAAGGGTATACAAGGATGGGTGTTTTTTCCCTACTACCAATTGGAATTTATTGTGCCAGCCCTCTGAAGCATCATTCGTTCGAGCTCTTCTCTCTTGCACTGAATCGAATTGCGACCACAATTTTGGCGGATATCGTGGAGGTACACCTCGTCTGCGACCTCGTGCCGGAGTACCAGCTACGTATGTTTTTTTAAAATAATCGTATATAGGCTTCAAATCCTGGACTATATGCGGCCGCAGAGCTTCAAGAAGATGAGGAACGTCTGCTACAGGAGTAAAAGCTAGGGCACACATCATTTGCGCTCCTTTCTTTACTGAAGTAGTGGTATCATTATACGGAACTTGTAAACCTTCATCTTGAATGTGGCGATACATACTTTGACATAAGTGGAAAAAGCAACATTTCACTTTTTCTTCTCCTACTGCATTCTGAATCGAATTTATAATTGCCACCTCAAAATCCGTCATCACTACATCTGGCATATCTTGAAGTTCTAGGCGACGTGCTTCCTCTATTACGACATTTAAGACTTGGGTATAAGATGTTTCATTTTTACTTTCCAATAGAGCATATACGTAAGGCATTGCTATGTCATTGGCATTACCCTTGCTGTCCCTTTGCGTTACCACTCTGAGAATAGCGAAAATTTGAAAGAAAATAGATGGAGCTGTACTAAATGTACCGTCCACGAACCATATTTTACTGTTAAATAAATGTCTTATATTTTCTTCAGTCGCAAACACAAGAATTCTTTCTTCAACATTGTCGTCGTCAATCGAGTCATAAAGCAAAAAATTTACCCCGCCAGAGGAATGTTTAAATCGATCCGGAATCTCATTTAAATCTTGAAGTCTAATAGGATTTGGCGGTAAAGTTTTCAATCGTTCTCGGGAAAGACATTTTCTCAAATTCACACGATCGGGAAGTTCCGCTAAAACCTCTAAAAATAAAGCCACGACATAAAACAGTGCACGCAGTAACAAAATATAATAACAAAATAATATAAATAATAATGTAATATAATAATATAAATGATAATCATATGAATAATATACATATACATAATCAATCAGTTATATTAATAAATGTACCTGATGGAACATTGCGTAATTCTGTGCGCAAAATTTGCGCAGGCGGAGCTTCGGGATGTTCATCCGCATGACGCTTTATTTTATTTACAATTTTTAAAGCGTCCACTTCTTCCGCGTTTGGTGCATGACTATGCAAAGATTGATTTGGACCTTTTTGAATGTTTATATTCTCTTCTGTTCCAGAGGTTATTGCTCTTGCCGAACATTCCCCCTTTCTTCGACAATTCCAATAAACTTTCTTACCCCATGAACCAGAATGTTTATAGTATAAATAATTCCCAATATTCAATAACAAGCTTTTGTTGCTTTTAATTAGTTCAGCCATTATTATAAATACATAAATTATTGCAGACAAAATAAAAAACGTTATGACGGGAACTGTCATAACCGCTTATCACTTGTTTATAAACAGATTCATCTCTTTCTAAATAAAAATTACCCTGCTGAAACATACCTGAGCAAATATTTTTATTTTGGGAAATAATGACTTTGGGGAAAAAAAATTTTGGGAAAAATGGACTTTGGGAATGACACTTCTTTGGGAAAAAAGTTTTTGGGAAATATGTCCTCTGGGAAATTGTACTTTGGGAAAAGTGTACACCAATCGTCTTAAATTAAAGTTGGTAAGAGAAAATTGATATTGTAGTTGTCAAAGTTGAGCTCTTTTCGAAATTCATGAAAAAAATTTAATTGTTTTAATCATAAAAATATATTAACCCATTTAGTCCCAAATGTCCGTTTTTTTAGTACAAGTTCGAGCTTCCCGTTCTACGAGTTACGGTTTTAAAAAAAATCGGGACAAAGGTTTTCTTATGGATTTGAGTGTCCTCTTACAGAATCTGGAAAAAAATTTCAATTTCGACTTCATGATAAAAAGTTATAATTGTTTAAACAAAAAAAAACTCGTTTTTTCAGTGTTTTTTTTCTTTAAATGCAGATTACTTAATTGAAATCGGCTTGGGAAAAATCTGGAACATCAAAATATCGCGTCCAAAATGTTAGGACTATCAAATAGACATACTGCAAAAAACAATTTTTTACAAATTTCAAAATGGCGCGTCAATAATGGCCGCCAAAATATGCAAATTTGGAAAAATAATATTAAAAAATTTTAACTCTACATTTTTTTTACTTTTATGCTTCATTTAAATAAAATAATGCTGCTACAATAAAAAATATTGTTTTTTTATGTTATTTAACAATGTTATAAACAATTATTATAAACAATTTGAAAACTAAGAGCCAAAGTGGATGTAAAAAATTTATTTTTATCAATTCTTTTTTTTTTTGGGGAAGGTAAAAATGGAAAAAAAATATATAAGCAATTTGCTAAATATGAGGTACCATCATGGAAAAAAAGCATTTTCTTATTATATAATACCTTCTTGTAATCAAATTCTTTGTTATAGATATAATCTTTCATTTAACATTTTTTATCAATTTTTAACAATGTTATAAACAATTTTTATAAACAATTGTCATAGAAAAATCAGTTTAGGGTGGAAAAAAAGTTTTCATTTTCTTTATTTGTTTGTTTGTCATTAGAATAGATATTTAAAAGACAAATCTTTGTCTATAATTATTTAAGATTTTTTACAATGTTATAAACAATTTTTATAAAAAAAGATGTTCAGAGTGGACAAAAATATTCTTTTCTTCACTACTAACTTTCTTTTGTCATTAAAAGTAGAAACTAAAGTATCTATTGTTTATAAAAAATTTGTAAACAATGTATAAAAATGTTGTAAACAATTCTCATAAGCAATTTGCTAAATATGAGGTACCATCATGGAAAAAAAGCATTTTCTTATTATATAATACCTTTTTGTAATCAAATTCTTTGTTATAGATATAATCTTTCATTTAACATTATTTAGCAATTTTTAACAATGTTATAAACAATTTTTATAAACAATTGTCATAGAAAAATCAGTTTAGGGTGGAAAAAAAGTTTTGATTTTCTTTATTTGTTTGTTTGTCATTAGCATAGATATTTAAAAGACAAATCTTTGTCTGTAATTAATTAAAATTTTTTTGCAATGTTATAAACAATTTTTATAAAAAAAGATGTTCAGAGTAGACAAAAATATTCTTTTCTTCACTACTAACTTTCTTTTGTCATTAAAAGTAGAAACTAAAGTATCTATTGTTTATAAAAAATTTGTAAACAATGTATAAAAATGTTGTAAACAATTCTTATAAGCAATTTGCTAAATATGAGGTACCATCATGGAAAAAAAGCATTTTCTTATTATATAATACCTTCTTGTAATCAAATTCTTTGTTATAGATATAATCTTTCATTTAACATTTTTTATCAATTTTTAACAATGTTATAAACAATTTTTATAAACAATTGTCATAGAAAAATCAGTTTAGGGTGGAAAAAAAGTTTTCATTTTCTTTATTTGTTTGTTTGTCATTAGAATAGATATTTAAAAGACAAATCTTTGTCTGTAATAAATTAAAATTTTTTTGCAATGTTATAAACAATTTTTATAAAAAAAGATGTTCAGAGAAGAAACAAATTTTTTTTACTACTAACTTATTCTAACATGAAAATAAAAACTGATGATTCAACCGTTTATCTAAAATTTATAAACAATTTTTAAAATTGTTTATAACATTGTTAAAAATTGCTGAATAATGTTAAATGAAAGATTATATCTATAACAAAGAATTTGATTACAAGAAGGTATTATATAATAAAAAAATGCTTTTTTTCCATGGTACCTCATATTTAGCAAATTGTTTTTAAGAATTGTTTACAACATTTTTATACATTGTTTACAAATTTTTTATAAACAATAGATACTTTAGTTTCTACTTTTAATGACAAAAGAAAGTTAGTAGTGAAGAAAAGAATATTTTTGTCCACTCTGAACATCTTTTTTTATAAAAATTGTTTATAACATTGTAAAAAATCTTAAATAATTATAGACAAAGATTTGTCTTTTAAATATCTATTCTAATGACAAACCAAGTGAATAGTGAAAAAAAATATTTCTTTTCACTCTAAATTACTTTTTCTATGAAAAATGTTTATAAAAATTGTTTATAACATTTTTAAATATTGCTAAATAATGTTAAATGAAAGTTTAATCTTTATGCAACATTTTGATAACCAGAGAGCATAATAAAATTAAAAAAATAAAATTTCTACCTTTCCATTTCATTTTTTGCAAAATTGTTTATAACATTCTTAAACATTGCAAAATAATTTTGAAATAAATTGTTTACTTTCAATATCCATTTTTACCTTCCCCAAAAAAAAAGATTGATAAAAATAAATTTTTTACATCCACTTTGGCTCTTAGTTTTCAAATTGTTTATAATAATTGTTTATAACATTGTTAAATAACACAAAAAACAATATTTTTTATTGTAGCAGCATTATTTTATTTAAATGAAGCATAAAAGTAAAAAAAATGTAGAGTTAAAATTTTTTAATATTATTTTTCCAAATTTGCATATTTTGGCGGCCATTATTGAGGCGCCATTTTGAAATTTGTAAAAAATTGTTTTTGGCAGTATGTCTATTTGATAGTCCTAACATTTTGGACGCGATATTTTAATGTTCCAGATTTTGCCAAGCCGATTTCAATTAAGTAATCTGCATTTAAAGAAAAAAAAACACTAAAAAAACGAGTTTTTTTTTGTTTAAACAATTATAACTTTTTATCATGAAGTCGAAATTGAAATTTTTTTCCAGATTCTGTAAGAGGACACTCAAATCCATAAGAAAACCTTTGTCCCGATTTTTTTTTAAACCGGAACTCGTAGAACGGGAAGCTCGAACTTGTACTAAAAAAACGGACATTTGGGACTAAATAGGTTAATTAAATATTTTTACTATGGAGAACCAATTCAATTTTTTTTTATTTAATTCAAAATGTATAATAACTTTTTTTGGGCTCACAAACAATTTGACAATAGGTTAGAAAACAAACGATCTTAGGTTGAAAGTCACAGAAAAAACATACCCAGGCGCAAAAATCGGACGAATGTCAGAGGTTACTACCAGCTGGGATTCATGCCCGTACATGGCCCTGGCTCTCCCGTTGAATGAAAGGGAGACTATATAGGTTAGTTCCAGGGAAAAGGTGCAGATGGCATCGCTGCATACTCGAAATGAATGTTTTAATGCGCATGTGCCAATTGGAATTTGAATTATGATATACGTACATAAATAATACGAAATGAAATTATATTATTTTCCCTATAATTATTATTGCAATAAATAAATGTAATAGATATTAATAGTAGATTGTGCAACTAGTGGAGAACAAGGGCGATTTCTCGCGAGCTCGAAGTTTGCTGCGCAAGCGCAGCGCGCGCAGCAATCGAGCGAGCGAAAATCGCTGTTTTTCACAAGTTGCACATACTATTTTATCCAACAACTGCAAACAATGTTTTCAAAAAATTTTGAAAAAAATTTTTTTTAATTTTGAAAAAAACTTTTGAAAAAAAATTTTTCAATAGTGAATGTCTTGAAAGTGTCCCAAAGAGTCCCCCAGAGTGTTCTCAAAATTCTGTTTTTAAAATGTTCTAATTCTAATATAAAATAAAAAATCGATTAATCAATTTCTCATTACACCAGTGGGGAAATGACTTCATTTCTCCACTGGCCGAACCACCAGTGGGGAAATGACTTCATTAATAATGAGGTAATAATGAGGTACATTTTTCCACTGGTGCCTAGTGCACAATGACTCAATTTCCCCGAAGGCGTTGGACAAAATATATATATATATAATCAACAATAGTTAAATGATGCATATTTATTCCCAGGCAGAAAAGTCGGTGGTGTGCCGATGCCTACGACCGGTGCGACACCGGCCCGGTGGTAAAGTCGGACAATAACTGGTTCCGGCACCGGCCCGGTTCCGGCATTCGATACCGTTTTTACACCGGCGACATAGTTTTGCCGGCATCAAAATTAGTACCGGCCCGGCACCGGCCCGGTACCACTACTTGATACCGTTTTTACACCGAAAATGTAGTTTTGCGGGCATCAAAATTATTACCGGCCCGGTTCCGGCATTCAATACCGTTTTTACACCGGCGACGGAGTTTTGCCGGCATAATATTTTTGTGTCTTAAAAAGTCTAAATTTTTAATTTTTTGAAATTTTTTTTACACTATTCGGAAGAATAGGAAAATCAAATCTCTCGAAATCAAATGTTTTTTTAAATCTTTTTTTACATAGTTGGAAAAATTACATTTCATTAAACTCTATTAATTCAGCTTTAAATTGTCTGGGAAAATCACTAAAAAATCCGGGAATTTGTTACTGCTGAATTACTAGACACCCTATAATAACTTTGTTCGTTTAAAATAATTTTGGTCAGGTTTTATTTGATTTATTGTTATAAAATGTTGATAATCTAACAAGGTATTATATTAATTTCATTATACTAAGTTTTTGCAAGTTGTTTCTATAAAGCCGGTACCGGGCCGGTACCATGCCAGCGATTTTTCTTTAGCCTTAGTCCCAACGTATAATGACATTAACAAATGTTATTATAATTATTAACTTTGACATTACATTATTCAAACTGTCTTTTAGAAAAGATTTTTTCTATTAATTTAGAACATTTTGTAATTAGTCCTGGTGTCACACTTCATATATAAACTTTCCATTCACTTTTCATAAGCAAGTTTTAGGTTAGCGGATGCAGCGTCGACTTTGCAGCCTGAGGGTCCGGAGTTCAATTCCTCATGTCTTCAGATTTTTCGTTAACAATTAATAATAATTCATATGTTTCAGCATTCTATTTAGTGTTTACAATTAAATTAATTAATAAATAATATTGTTTAACGTTTAATATATGTAAAAATGTGTTGTTAATAAAATATACTAATCTGACACCGTGCCAGCATAAAGCCGGCAGAAAAGTTACAAAATAATTTTTTTTTTTTACTACCGGCCCGGTATCGAGCCGGTGGTTTACCGGTACCGGGGCGGATATTTCCCGGGTTATCATTGTTGACCGGGCCGGCTCCAAGCCGGCAGAAATACCGGCACCGGGCCGGTGTCTAAATTTCACTGGCACGGTACGTCGCCGGTGGTGAGCCGGCAATAAACCTGTACGAAAACACTGAAAACGAGAACCGGCCCGGTACCGGGCCGATGGTTTACCGGCAAGGTGCCGGACCGGTGGTTTACCGGCACCGGGGCGGATATTTCCCGGGTTATCATTGTTGACTGGACCGGCTCCGGGCCGGCGGTAATGCCGGTCTCACGCCGGCACCGGCAAGTCCGCCCTTGGTACCGGCCCGGTACCAAGCCGGTCGTTGATTTCTGCCTGGGTTTTCCTAATAGTATCTTTGGAAAACTTATGCGTAATTGAAAAGAATATGCATTTCTTCCTTATACTCAAGCGAAAAATGTGTTGGCCAACTTAGAACCGCTATCTCTAAAATGTCTAAAATGCAACTTTTCAATATTTTTTGAATTAAGACAACAAAAGCCATTTTCTAAAGTTCTAAATAATATAAAATTAGAGGAAAACGATCGCTGAACACATTTATATATTTTCTGACTTGATTAAATTCAAATTTGTTACTATTTTCGACCAATTATATTTATTATATATAATATGTATTTATTTAATTATAAAAAATGATTTGTAACTGACAAATTGTTTTTATCTAATACTGTCTGGTTAACCCTATATCTAACCCAGAACTTACTTTATAAAAATTTATTATTTTAATTTTCTAAATATTCTGTATCGATTTGTAAAAAAATGTTCCAAAGAATTATTAAATGATATTGCTTCTTACACTAGGAAGAAAAAATTCATAAAAATAAATTTATGCCTATGATAATAAATTCGATATTTGTATAAAGGGTTCTATAGTATAGAATATTTTTTGTTATTTCCAATTTACTGACGCATGTTTTTTTCACTACAATTTTAAATATCTTACAAGTTAGTGTCTATATTCTATAAGTAAACCTAAGTTAAATAAAAATACAGTAAAGTATAATCGCAGACAATGTTAGGAAATGTAAACATGACACATATAAGAATAGTTTTTAAATTAGTTATTGACTACAAAATTAGAGCACTAGCATGTAATATTATTTAGTCAAATGTACGTCCAAGATACAGGAAAAATAAACATTAGAAATGTACAGTTTATGTATATCAGCTGTTAACTAGGAAATTACAATAAAACTTTTTTAAGTGTTTGAAATGAGTGCGTCTAAAATTGAATTGCGTACTAAAGAGTTCATTAAAATATATGAGCTGTGTTATTGAATATGATAAATACGGAAATAAATACCTCTTTATAATTTGAATTAGTTAAGTAGTTATGTATACATTTTTAATTAAATTTAGAGTAATAGACGTCAATGAGTTAGAAAAAACAGGGGCTGATTTGGATATAAAAGAAAATTTGAATTCAATGTGTTATAGTTGAAGTTTAAACATTTCTGAATTATGACTTCTGCAAAGATAAACTTTATCTTTTTGACTTTATGTGCCGTTCTTCTGGGTAACTATTTCTATTTCATTTAAACAATAAAATTTTAACGGTACATACTACTTTAAAAGTCTAAAAGTCAATCGGATCTCTAGAATTTTTTTTACAATCCCTACACTGAGAAAAAATGTCATGCTACACACTGCAATCAAAGCTGTTACTCCGTACAACCTAATTGTATCTGATACAATCAAGAAACCTATCTATAAATGTAGCATTAAAGCTGTAACCTACTGGAAAATCCCATAAGGGCTCCAATAAGGATCCCATGTAAATTCTTTAGGATTCTTTGTAGAAAAAATTTAATCTATCTAGAAATTTCCTATAGGAAAAATAGTCATTTTCCTATAAGTTTCTTTATAGATTTCCATAAGGCTCCTATAAGAATATGATAAGATGACTTATAGTTTTTTATATAGGATTCTATATGGACAATCTCTAACAAAATTCATATGTGTTGGATCTAACCAACTACGCTAATCACATAGGTTTTGTATAGAGAAAACTGTAGGTCATCTTATTCCATTCTTATAGGAGCCTTATACACGGAGAAAAAAGTTAGCTACTTCAGCTAATTTTTAGCTACCTTAATTAACCTTAATTGCTATTATATGGATAGCAATTATTGTTAGCTAATGCAGCTAATAATTAGCTAAAATAACTAACTTGTTTTACTGAAACAGCTAATTCTTAACTGCTGTAACTAAAAATTAGCTATCCATATAATGGCAACCTCATATTTCTCCGTGTAGGAATCTGTATGGAAAAACTTATTGGAAAGTAATTGGTTTTTCAATAAAAAATTTCTTTATAGAAACTTACATAGGTTTCTATAAGAAATCCTATACGTGGAAAAAGTAACTTTTACTACTTCTATAGTAAAATATTTCTAGTAACTTTGACTACTGTTGGAGTAAATTTTACTACGTTTAATGAACATATTTGTACAAAATTAGTCATATTTACTACGAACGTAGCAAAATTTACATCGAAAGTACTAAAAGTTACCAGAAATACTTTACCAGAAGTATGTATTCTACTATGAATGTACTAAAAGTTTCTTTATATTTTCCCCGTATAAAATTATACATGGGATTTTTGCTTTTATTGATTTTGTTTTCACACGTAATTTTTAATAAAAAAAATAATTTTTTTAATTTACGATAAAATTTAAAAAATTAGATTTTATTTTTAACAATGTATGTATCAATCGACTTTTCAACATTTTTTGTAAACAACTTGATTTAAATTAAGTACTTTTAATCCTTTTTTGATTCTGGGCAAACGATAGGATACTTTCAATTACAAATTTTTATTGTTTACATACACAATGAAAACAGGTACTTCTGGTAATGTCTTGCCTGGTACTATAACGACAGTAGAAATTATATGAACTAATTATATGATTTTTTATTATTGACTACTACAAAGTTTTTAGAAATTAAAAATAATAATAATAATTTTTAACAAAAAAATTTAAGCAAGCAATTCAATTTCTGCACTTCGCGAAGAGAATCGTTAAGTTTTGACAGTACTTCTGATTTTTTAATGGTGTCGAAAATAACGAAGTTAATGATGCGGTTTAATCCATTTCAAATCAGGCAAGCCGACTAACTTCAAGTCGTAGAATTACCTGTCGATAAAAAATGTTATTTTATATGAAAAATAAAAAGACAAGTATTTTTTTATTTTTCGTTAAAATGTTTTTTAACGAAGTTGGCCACATTTGAACTTTGAGCGGAAAACCCCTAAAAAACAGTGAAAAAAATGGTTTTACTTGTAATTTTTTTCTACTGTGTGTTAATAAATTTTTCTTCGTGATTCTTATTGGTAGTTTTTTTTCTCTTCAAAACCCCGTTTAAAATTTATGAAAAACTTCAAAATTAAAAAAATGGCGACAGATTTTCCAAAAAAAATAAACTTAATTTTCTCGAAAACACCACCTTTTTTTTGCTCAAATTTTTAGAGTGACTTCGTATAATATAAAGAAGAAATTACATGACTTTCAAGTGGGCTAAACAATATTTGTAGTTAGAAGAATTTTTTTTAAGTTCAAAATTATTGAAGTTATTTATTTAAAACAAAGAACAATAACAAATGAAGGTTTGTTGGGTATAAATAATAAGATTTTTCATAACCAAAATTGTTGTTAATGTTTACTCAAGTGACACTCTAGAAATTTGAGCAAAAAAAGGTGGTGTTTTCGAGAAAATTAAGTTTATTTTTTTCGAAAATCTGTCGCCATTTTTTTAATTTTGAAGTTCTTCATAAATTTTAAACGGGGTTTTGAAGAGAAAAAAAACTCCCAATAAGAATCACGAAGAAAAATTTATCAACACCTAGAAGAAAAAAATTACAAGTAAAACCATTTTTTTCACTGCTTTTTAGGGTTTTTCCGCTCAAAGTTCAAAGACGGCCAACTTTGTTAAAAAACATTTTAACGAAAAATAAAAAAATACTTGTCTTTTCATTTTTCATATAAAATAACATTTTTTATCGACAGGTAATTCTACGACTTGAAGTTAGTCGGTTTGCCTGATTTGAAATGGATTCAACCATACACTGCACTGAAAAAAGTTGAGATTGCCTACACTAATTTGTCAATATCAAAACAATCTATCTACTAAAATTAATTAAATTATATTGTTTTCTTAAGCTGTAAGGTAAAGATACCAATTATGAAACGATTTTTTAATTTTAACATTATTATTGCCAAATTATTAATAGTTACACCTCCAAGACATAACCTTTCTTCTCATTATGTGAAGTCAATTACAAAAGTCCTCTTGTTCGCCTATATTACGTGGATATAAAAATTAGATTTTTTTAAATAAATGGAGATCCCACCTTATACCTATAATTAAAAGTTGTTAATTTACAGCTAGATTCATATGAAGCATTTTGAAAAAATCGATCAATACATACATTGTGAAGAATCAAATTTTATTTAAAAAATTTTATGGTAAAATAAAGAAATTTGTTATCTTATGCATTTACTATCTTATGCAAGGTTTTTCAGCTCACAATTAGAATATCAATAGTTGGTTCAGGACTAATTTTTTAAAACATAAAGACAAAAAGGATTGAGGTTTAAACACCTAAGTAACCTAACATTTTGTAGAAATTATTGTTTAATCTTAAGTCATCATATAGCACATACACAAAATAATATTGACAATATTTTCTAAACATTCTAGGTACAAATGCATTGCCTCCTCAAAAAATAGTTAATGGCTTGAAAGTGGTAGGCAATGAATTTCCATTTTTGGTTTCATTAAGAGCGATACGTTTTGATGGTTCCTACTTTCAATTTTGCGGTGGTGCCATTATTAGTACGAAACACATTCTTACTGCAGCTCACTGTTTAAGTAATTAAGATCCTAGAAATATACGAGTATTTGTTGGGACTAATAGTCTTCTTTATGGAGGAGTTGATTATTCGCTTGAAAAAGTGTCTGTTCATCCAAAATATCAAAAAGGAGATACATACTATCGTTATGATGTTGCTATTCTTACAGTGAGTGCTACGCAATAAACATTAATTTCTTAATGATTACAAATGTTATTTATATGGTTATATTTCTGTTTGTTCTCATTTCCTTTAGTTACGCACTGCCTTGACAAATCAAAAATCTTCTGATTGGAAAATTATTAGACTAGCAAGTAGAGATTATCCGCCGGGTACTGAAGCTGTTGTTGCTGGATGGGGTGATACTTACTTTAAGTCGAATATGGGATCAACTAATTTACAACATATTCATGTTAAACTGTCAGAATTTTCACGATGCAGCTATGGAAAACTTAGAGAGTTTCATTTGTGTACTGAATTAATGAATGGAAAGAGCACATGTCAAGTAAGTGACATTAAGTTTAAAAATTTAATCAGATGTGAAATTGGGTATTTTTATCTTTACTTTTGCTGAAAACCATAAATAAATAGTGAAATAGAAACAAATTAAATTTTAAAGTGAAAGACGAAATTAAATTACGCAATTATATTATTTTTCAAATTTAAGAATTTAAAAATTTTCAGGGTGACAGCGGCGGGCCATTAGTTGCCAATGGCGAAGTTATTGGAATTGTATCATATGGATACGGATGTGGTCAACGTCCTGGTGCTTTTGCAAACGTTAGAGTTTTCAAAACTTTTATTGAACAACAAACAGGTATACGAATGTAGATTTTGTTTTAGTAATTAAAGAATTCTGTAATTTATGACAAAGTGTTTCAACCATATTATTAATATTAATTTTATGTATAGGACTTTGTATACTATAACAATAATTGTTTAATGATAAATGAACTATTATGCACAAAGATTAATTATTGTTTTATCTATCAAGTCAAAAATTCAGTACCAACGCAACGCATTAGTTATAGACGCTATTCAAATGTACAGTATGTAGTATGTATGTATGTATGTATGTATAGTATGTAGTTAACAAAAACAAAACTCAATTCCTTATCCAGCAAAATCCTAATAAATGTCATAATAATATTTCAATGGGAGTTCCTCTTGAAAAATTAACTAAAATGGGAAACTTGTTTATTAAAACACGATTTATTCAAATATTTCTTTGTGTTTGAGATATAATTAAACGGTATTCAGAATATAATATGAGAAACTTAATCGTTCAAAACACGACTCTTGTCCAACAAAAAATTACATTTCTCAAGTAGCACGTAACGTGCAAGTAAAATACTGTATTTTTACAGTAATTTTACATTGTAATATAAATAACATTAAATAACATTTTCAAATGTCTATTTTTTTATTTTTTTTACATTTTCAGTATTTTACATGTAACATTTTAAAGATGTTACAGTAATGTTAGGTGCTATTTGGATACTATTAACATGCTAAAAATGAATAAGTAACATTCGTTGTTTAAAAAAATGTTTAAATTTTGAATAAAGTGTTGGATTAAGCATATATTTGATATTTGAAAATTATTTTTTGTCCTACCTGCACAAAAAGTATGTTATTTCAAGCACTTATGGGGAATCTACATTTCGATCTAAAATGCATATGACGGGTTCCACGTCAAGTGATCCAGGTAAAAAATTTATATGGAACATTTGAAGTAGTTTCTTTAAAACAAAACGAAAAGACGTCTTCCATTTTGGGTATTTCCGCTGTTTTTCAATACTTTCTAATGTTGTAAACAAATTTAAAGAAAACCATTTTTTGACCTTGAATAATTAAATTAAAAAATAAAATTTTATTTTTCTATCAAATAGACATTTTTTATTTCTTTAAGAAAATTTTTATCATAAAAAGGGGCTTTTCCTAATAAAATGTATAGGTCAAAACGTGGTCTAAGAACTTTTAACTGGTCAAATTAAGCATTTACTTTTGCAGTGCATCGAGCTACATTGAATTTTTTTTACAATTTATTATTAAAAAATGTCTGCAAATTCTTATGACATCCTTCTAGGCCGATTTTGGGGATTTTAATTGTTTATAAACTTTTTCAATCAAAGTTAACAAATTAATACACTTCTTTAAAAAAGGACGTTTGTTTTCTTATTACGTTGCTAAACATGATCTAAACCAATTAAAATTTATCCATTATGACCACTAGATAATTAATAAAGTATAAAATAATTTATTTCAATTGTTATATACAATATACAGCCTAACAATGCGCACGCGGCGGTGGATTGAAGAAGTAAATGTTTATTTTGACCAGTTAAATGTTTTTGTCCTACACATTTTTTTAGGAAAAAAGCTTACCTATATGAAAAATTTTTTAAAATAAAAAATGTCCATTTGATAAAAAAATGAAATTTTATTTCTTAATTTAATTTTTCAAGGTCAAAAAATGTTTTTCTTTAAATTTATTTACACCACTAAAAAGTGTTGAAAAACAGCAGAAAACCCCAAAATAGATTTAAGGCGGAACAGTTTTATTTTTCTAATAATAAAATTTGTCTTATTCCCGTTTTAAGTATGATTTCTTATTAATAAAATATGCAGTTGTATAAACAATAAATTCTGGTTTAAACCCTTGATTGCCGATGGTGAAGATCTTTGCCATTTCGGACTTTGCTCTTACTGCCGGAAAGCTGAAATAGTTGCTATAATAAAAATTGAAGTGAAAAAGTCAAAAATGGCTGAAAATTAATAACAAAATGGTTTCTAGAAAGCCAACGTAATGCTAAATACAATTCAGGTTACCGTTTGCAAATTAAATGTAAATAATAAAAAAATTAAAAATTGTTAAATGGCTAGTTTGTCATGGTGGACGGATTTTAAAAAAAACTTTCAATATTAATGAAAAAAATTTAGCCGAATAAATTAAGACTCAAAAATAATGACTGCAAACTTGAAAATTCACAGAACGCTTTTTTCTGACACTTCTAAAACATTTGACCACTTCTGATTTCATGTTGAATTTCTAAAAAGTAAATTAAAGTTCGTTGACATAAGTTAAATGTTCAATTGTATTAACAGTACTGATATCTCCATTAGAACTTGAGTTTATAGCGTCAAGTTGCCGGTGACCGACTTTATCAAGATCTTCCCTTACCATATTAATAAAATTGAATTTATCAGAAAATAACTAGTATTTAAAAAATATACCAAAATTCATTAAATTAAGTTTCAATGTTTTAAAGAATGGTACTCTCTAAATCTGAATATGTGATAAAAAATTAAATTAGATATTTAAATTTATTGTTTTTCATTTATTTTTTGAACTCAAATAATATTATAATTTTAAATTTTAGTTATTTTCAACAATCGCAAGAAATAATATTTAAGCCATAGAACAAATTGAATAATATAAATATAAAGTAATGAAATGATAACAAATAAGAGTTCAATAGCTCAACTGAATGCATAATTTTTAATAGTAATATGTGTTTCAATTTTATTAGAAAAATCTTATATTATGAAAATTACACTGTTTCGCAAATTTCAAGTTTCTATTTTTGCGAATAAAATGAAACCTAGTGTTTTCAAACTGATTTTTCATTTTTGACATATTTTTGAAAAAGTATACAGTTAAAGCATAACGTGCCACAAACTTAAGACATCTCACGACATCCCTGGGACATCCTACGAATATAATAGTTTTGGATATTTTTTTTAAATAGTACAGTAACATATCCTTCTATTATTAATAAAGATAATTTAAATGAAATATTATCAGCATAATCTATAACATATTTGAATTATTTATTTTCACTATTTATAATTAGATTTTTAAGATATTAATTATTCATTGTTATTATCATTATTAATAACTATAAAAAATGTAATATATTGTAATTCATGGAAAATTGAGGTTTTATAGAATTATCATTAATTTAATTTTATATTATTTACAATAGCTTGATAAATTCACATTTTTTAAATAAAAAATTTTATTAATTAGCATTTATTATCAATCTTTTGGGTATATAAAAAGGGAATATCAATAAGTTTATTACATTAACTTCGTCTGAAATTGTCAACACTAAATTCACATGTAATATTTTATAAAGATTATCTCCTTTAACTTGTTCAACTGTTAGAGATATTTATTTTTACTAAGATTTGTCATATTAAATTTCTGTTTCATAAATTTCTAGTGTCAAGAAAATTATTTTTATAATGAATTACTTTAAATTATTTCCAATTCTGATTTTATTTAAAGTTTCTCATCAACTTAATGAAAAATTACCCGACAATGCATTACCGTATCACTATGAGATTAGGATGTTTCCTCCAACAAATCCTAATGTTTTTACTTTTGAGGGTGAATCAGAAATCTTTCTTAACATTCTTAAACCAACCGTAAACTTGACATTGCATTCATTCAATTTAAATATAAGTTACAAAAGCACGAAACTTAAACAAAACGGTGTAATTGTAATGCCTCAAAATCATTTCTTTGAAGTTGAATCACAATTCTTGATACTCAATTTCAAGAATGAAATACATCCTGGAAATTATTGTCTTTATTTGGAATACACTGGAAAAATAGATGAAGGATTAGATTCAAATGAATTTGGATTCTTCAGAAAAAATTATATGAATAGGTATTTATTACATTTATTATTAATTTATCTTCAACACTTTTTTCTTAAGCGTGTATGAAAATTAAGTTTAATTAGTTATTTAATTAATTAAGTTTAAAGATTTGCAGTTTTACCTTTTATAAGCACTTCAATTTTTAAATTTGTTTAATCTACGTTAAAGTATTATTTTTTTGAAGGAAAAATCTTAAGAACCGTTTTTGTGCATAAGAAAACGTGTTGTCCAACAAAATATTAATCAATTAACCTTATGCCCAGATCCAAATAGTCTGCGCATGTAGATAGTTTTCAACATGGTTTTAGTAAACTCCTAAAGCACATTCAAATTTTTTTAAATCATACTGTAAATATAACAATGCGTATAACATTTTTCAGAACATTGATATCAACACATTTTAAATCACCTTATGCACGTCAAGTTTTTCCTTGTTGGGACGAACCAGAAATAAAAGCTACATTTTATATTTGGATAAAACGATTACCAAATCAAGTTGCTCTGTCAAATACACCAATAAAAGGGATTGTTGATCAAACAAAGCAAGATGGTTATATGTGGACAGTTTTTCAAACAACACCTCCAATGTCAACTAACATGATTTCAATTATTGTCACCAGTTTCCGTGATGATATCAGCAGCATTGACTCAAAATTTATTGTGATATGTAGTAAAGAATATGTAAACAAAGGATTTCACAGTTATGAGTTTGGACTAAAAACGCTAACTCAGTTCGAGAAATTTATTGGCGTTGAATACAATTTACCAAGAATGCAAATGCTTGCAATACTTAATAAGAATGAGAAACCATTAGGAACTTGTGGTTTAATTATTACCAGGTAAGTAGAAATATAATTATAAAAAATTTTAGTGTATTTCTTTAGTACATTTAAATTTTGGAATTTCATTTTTGAAGGGAACTTACTAAAACACTTTTTGAAAATTTGAGAGATAACGAAAAAATGAATTCGTATTTACATATTACATATGAATTAGCACGTCAGTGGTTTGGATGTTTGATCACTCCGGCAAATCAGAGGGACACTTGGATCACGGAAGGACTTGTTTTTTATATGAGTCATTTTATCCTGAATAAAGTATTTAACTAATTATCATTAGGATCATTCTAGTTAGATATTACTCTGAAAATCTGAACCAGTATTATGATTTTATTTATTTTAAACCTTTTAGAAAAGAAAGTAGTAGAGTAGAAGTAATTAATTAAGTTATGTGTTCGTTATTACACTGCGCATAATTATCTATGTTACTTTTCTTAAACCACACTGTTTTGGATTTTCTTGACTGATATTCATACCGCAAATGATTAATTGAAAAAGCATGAAGTTTTTAAATAATTTTTTTCTTTTTTCAAAGATGAATTTGTCGTCAACTGTGCAACATATCAGAAAACAAGCTTCTATTGAAGCGCTAAACATTAATTTGAATTTGTACAATGTATCAGTAGTTAAAGATAAAACGAGATTAAATGATTTTAAAATTAAAGGTGAGCGTTAACAAATTAAATAATTTATATTAAATTACGAATAAAACTACTTACATCTAATAATTTTAATTTTACAGCTGAGGCTGTAATGCAAATGATAAGCGGATTATTAACTGAACAAATATTTCATTTGGCTATTAAGAAAATTGTAGAAGTATAGTAAGTTATATACATTACACTTGTAATTTTATTTGCTTTAACCTTATTTTTGTCAATTCTTACTATTTCCCTTCTATGTGTAATTCTATTATTTTAAATTTTAGTAAATACAAGTCAATAACAACTGACGAATTTTGGAGTTCACTTCAAGAAACAATGAAAGAGTCACAATTGAGGAGAAATGATTTTAATCTTAGAATGTATATGGAACCTTATATAGTGCAAGAAGGATATCCAATCATTAATGCTGTCAGAGATTATTCATGCAACACTATAAAATTGACGCAAACAAGCTCAATTGAATCTAATGACTTAGTTCAGCAAAAATGGTGGGTACCAATAAATATTGCGAGCAGTAACACTTCAAATTTTACGTCTACTTTTGCCACTAATTGGATAAACCCTCACGATGAGAAATTAATAACGGACGGCCTGACTCACGACGACTGGTGGTACATTGTCAATGTCCAAAGCACTGGTAATTATTTTTAATATTAATAATAATTCAAATTATTTCTCTTTTACTTTAAAAGTATTAAATAAAAAATATGTAATGGTGAATATTTTTTTAAGGTTTGTACCGAGTTAATTATGACGAACGGAATTGGAACAGACTAGTGGATTACTTGAATTCGGAGAATTCTGAAAATATCCATATGTTAAATAGACTAAGAATTGTCGACGATATATTATTCTTTAATAGAAAAATTAAATTTTCCGACAAAATTTTAATTGGTATTTTTAAATTCATATCTGAAGATAGGAGAAGAACTTTATATTTTTAGCTATGTAAGATAATAATTTTTATTTAAAAGTAGATATTTTAAATAAAAAATAAGTATTTTATACACTATGAGAATGCTATTGAAAGAAAAAAATGTCGTCAATTTTTTGGTACATTTCCACACAATGCATCATTTTTTGTAAATGTAAAAATTTGATAAGAAAAGTAAATAGAAAAGTAATATTGATTTATAAAAAAACACGTGTTTGAATATTAGGTAACTAAAGAATTAATAGTACTTCAGAATAGTAAAAATTTGAAATAAGCAGTTCGTTGGTTACACAATTACTGAACATTATTATATGTTCAATCTTATCATATGTTTGTAGTGATTGTGAAATTCTAAATATAGAAAACTTATTTAAAGAATTAATTAATTTTTATTACATATATTTGTTTAAATATTGTACATGTAAGCATTTAGGTTTAAAAGCAAAGAAATTGAATAAAAAAGTTATTCAGATCATTCTCGAAAACTTAACTTCAATCTAAGAGGTAATACAATTGATTAACATATTTTTTAAAGATAAATATATTTCATTATGCATTCAGAACTTCATTTATTGGTTATTTATTTCGTTTAAGATAATTTTACACCCTCATAAAAAGAAAAAAAATTTTGTACGTCAAATGGGAATAGTCATTTATTACATATTTTGGGTCGCTGAATCAGAATTTAATTCTAAAGTTCTTTCCTTTTTTCTAATCTCAAGAAACATACTTTTTAAATACTTTTTAAGCTGTAACGAAGCAATCAGTTATTTTTTAAATTACAACTGTATATTTTATTTTAATGAGTGAAACTAAATATCATTTTGACAAAATTCTTCAACAACAATATTATAAATCCAACATGACTAAAAAAACTTAAAGAGTGTTTTTTAAGTGAAAAAAGCAAACTAACTTCTGAATTCTGATCTCGGATTCCGATTCAACGATCCAAAATAATAAAAGAAATGACGTTTCTGGTTTGCCAAAAAAATTTTTGTTCTTTTTACAGGTTGTGTTTGATAATACTTTACTTTAATTACTTTAAAATTTTGTCTGATGGTAAAAAATGATTTATTTCTTAAATTTACAGTGTCAATATAAATAAACAATATAAGATGAACTATTACAAAATTTGTTTACTTTTCATTCTTGTTCAATTATCACACCAATTAAAAAGGAAATTACCCGATAATGCAAGACCACATCATTATGAAATAAAAATTTTTCCCTCCTTGATGATGGAGGCGAAAAATTTTATTGGCGAATCAAAAATTTTTCTTCAAGTTTTTACACCGGACAAAACATTAACATTTCATTCAGTTAATCTCAGAATTTATGAAAATGCAACAAAATTAACCGGAAATAATAAAAATTTAATTCCTCAAAATCATATATATGATTCTGAAACACAATTTGTAACTCTTAACTTCAAAGAATTTATACAGCCAGGAAATTATATTCTTAATTTAAAATTCGTTGGAGCAATAGAGGATGGATGGAATCCAAATAATTCTGGATTTTTTCGAAAAAAATATAAGAATAAGTAAGTTACTATGAAACACAACTAATTTTATGGAAATTATATTTGTAATTTAATTACGGTTCTTAATTATTAGTCATACACTTGCTCTGGTTTCTGATAATCTACACCAAAAATATGCATTAGTACCATCTGTTACCATTCTAGGTAAAAAATTTAGAATCTAAAGATAGACCGCTTTTCTATTCATGGAATTTTTCAGTTTTTTTTATAAAAACAATATTTGAATTAAATTAAATCTAAACAGACATACTTTCTGTCATTCCATTAAGTTTAAATGAAAATTATTCAATTCTAAATGAATAACTATGCACTTGAAACTACGGTATTTAAGTTGAAATCCAAATAATATCGAAATTCATCGTTAAAACTATCAAAATTATTTAATTATTTAGTGAATAAAATCAAAAAATTTTAAAAATACTAAAGTTACTCTAAAAATATTAAAAAGCATAATTTGTATTTACTGTAACATTTTAGATTATTAGTATCAACGTATTTCAACTCACTTCAAGCACGTAAGATATTTCCATGTTGGGATGAATTATCAATAAAGGCTACTTTTAGTATTGGGATTAAACGTTCAAAAAATCATAATGCTATTTCAAATATGCCAGAACAGGAAACTGTCACTGATCCAAACAACCAGTATTATGTGTGGACTTATTTTAAAAAAACACCTTTAATGTCCCCAAATATGGTGTGCATTATAGTAATGGACGTTCATCATATGACTGGCAATAAAGAGAATACATTTTCAATAGATTTTGATCTGGATTCGTCAGAAACAGCATTTCACACGCTGAAGCGTGCAATAAATGCAATGGAGTTACTTGAGAATTATATTGGAATTAAATCTGACTTTCCGGTAACGCAGTTAATTGGAGTTCTTGATCAGAATGAGGAACCAATGGGAAAATGTGGTGTAATTGTAACTAGGTGAGTATAAAATTGTTTAAAAGTCTCTGTTATATTTGGTTCAAATTGACAAAAAGTTTTTACGATTTTAAAAATTTCGTCATTCTTATAGAATATTTTTAAATAACACAAGATTATATTTAGAAACATATTATTTATGAATTAGCACGTCAATGGTTTAGATGCATAATTACTCCAGCTAGTCTTAAAGATTAAAGAATTCTCTAATGATAAAAATTCTAATTATTAAATAATATTTTTGTCTTAAGTTTACTTGTACAACCAAGTGCAGACTATTTGGAAGATGATCGGGAAGTAAAACCTTACGTACATATTATTTATGAATTAGCACGTCAATGGTTTAATTGCATAATTACTCCAGCTACACCTAAAGACAATTGGATTACCGAGGGACTTGTATTCTATATAAGTCATTTCATCCTTAGCAAAGTATTTACGAAATATTACTATTATCGATTATTAAGCCTTTTCAGTGCTAATTTTACTACGTTAATTCTCTTTTTAAAAAATTATTGTTTTAAATAAAAATTAAAAAAAATTTTTTAATGTGAACAAAAACTCTAAACAATACAAAGTAAAAAATTTATCTGAACTCTGGATTTTATTAATTACTTTCTAGTAGAGTCAGAATTGTATTTGATTTTTGATAAAGTTTCTTTAAAAATTAGGAAATAGTAAAAATCACAGAAACAAATCTTAATTATTTTTAAGAATGTTTAATAAAATGTTAGTAATCAAAAAATTGTTTTTTTAAGATGGACAGCTTCTCAGTTTTCGTGGAATTTACTAGGTACAGATATTCTTTTTATGCACTAAACGCGGACATAAATGTATACAATGGACCAACTATTCAAGATGGCACTTTGATGAATTATGATATAGAAAGTAAGTTTAGCAGTAAAATAAAATTTTCTAGTTCATAGAAAAAAATTTTCTAACAATTTGTATAGTAAACTTTGCCTAACAATTAATAGTGCTATAAATTTTGATTAATTTCAGGTGAAGCATTGATGCACATGATAAGCGGTGTATTAACAGAAAATATTTTCCATTATATTATTAATGCAATTGTTCAAACTTAGTAAGTAGAAATATTACTGGGATTGCTATTCAATTAGTTGTAAACTGATTTAAAGACAGTGTCTTTAGTCATTTTTTTTATTAATAATTTTTAATTATTTGTAATTTATAATGATTCAAATTTTAGTAAATACAAGACAATATCAACAGACCAGTTTTGGAATACTGTTCAAGAAGAAATGGAAAAATTACAAATTCCAAGGAACAATTTTAACATGCGAGAGTACTTGGAGCCTTATATATTACAAAACGGACATCCTATTGTTAATGTTGAGAGAGATTATTCATGCAACACTATAAAAATGAGGCAAACAAGTTCAGGAGAGTCTAAAGGATTTCCTGATAACAAATGGTGGATACCAATAAATGTAGTAGGCAGTCACACTCGCAATTTTTCATCGGCATCTGTAAATAATTGGATAAATCCTCACGATGAAAAATTAATAGTCGATGGTCTTACTTATGATGATTGGTGGTACATTGTAAATGTACAAAGCTTTGGTAATTACTTATAACCGTATTTATTATTACTTTTATAACTCACCGCTAATAAAAACTTTTTTTTGTTTTCAGGTTTGTATCGTGTAAACTATGATGAACGTAATTGGAACAGATTAGTGGATTGTTTGAATTCAGATGATTTTAGAAATATTCATGTTTTAAATCGGATGAGAATTGTTGATGACGCGTTGTACTTTAACCAAGAAAATAAATTACCGCAGAATGTTATAGGGGGCATTGAAAAATATATACGTTCAAAGAAAGATATTGTATCTGCAACAAGAGCTCGGGATCTATTGGATGTATATGATTAATGTTTTGTTTTTTGAGATATTGATTAAACAATTTTTAAAAAAATATAAAAAATGTGACAATATTGTGTATTCTTTAAACTGCAATGTTAATATATCATTAACGGTATGCCCTAATTGTGAAATATAAACAAACTAACAATTTTTGGCATCTCCCTAGTAGACACATACATTCATGGGACATCCTTGGAGTGCGGAATCCAAGGTATTTGTAAGCAGATTTCCCAAAAGTCCCTAAGCAAAAAAAAGGTATACTTAAAGACATCTTAATCAAATTCTATGCCAGGATTGAAAGCGTTCAAAGTTGTCATAAAGATATTTTCTCATAAATATTGAGGACATAATTTGGACATTCTCAGGACACACTAAGGACACTTTTAGGACTTTTTTGTAACATTCTGAGGACACGTTGAGAAAATTTTTAGTACATGTATAAGACATTCTCTAGAGATGTTTAGAAGTCCAAAGAAATGTCCATTGAAATTTCCAAATGTGTTTAAAGCTCGTCCTAAACATCTCCAGAGAATATATGTGGACGCCCTCATGACAAAGGGTCCCTTTGGCAATATTGGACTTATCTATATAATCAAAATCCTTGTTAAATTTGAAAAATTTTAGCATATCTGAAATCCAATTTTGTGCAAAAATCACTGAGTTGTAGAATTTTAAAGTTCAGAAAGTCAAAATCCTCTTTTCGAGAAAATCGAAATTAAATATTGTAATGCGAATATCTTTGGTTCTTCTTGGAAGTAATTCAGATAAAAATTATTTTAAGTCTAATACACCTTTAAGATGAAAAAGCAATAGGTTTCGAATTTAAAAATAAAAAATAAAATTTAAAAATTAAAAATCACGAACATTTTTCAATTAGTGATTAGTCAGACTAACTGCTTAAAACGACAATCTTCATATTATATACAGGTGACGAAAATTCACAAGGACAATGTACCACTTAGACCTATTATTTCACTCATAAATAGTCCTACTCATTTATTAGCAAGGATTATATATGATGAACTTAAACCGATAATTTCTCTCCCTAAAATCTCATGTAAACATAGTTTTTGAATTGAGAAGAGAAATTAAAAAATTTTATTTTACCAAACGATTTTGTTTTGCTTTCTCTCGATGTAACTTCGCTTTTTACTAATGTTACTTGCGATTTGGTTGTTCAAAGTCTAGATAGAAGATATAACACTATAAAAATTAATTGTAAAATTCTTTTTAATGATATTGTCCATTGTACGAAGTTTCTTTTTAATAACACATTTTTTTCATTTAACAAAAAAATTTATCAACAAATAGAAGGTACACCTATGGGTTCACCAATATCACCATTTTTTGCAGACATTGTAATGGATGATATGGAGTCAGATTGTTTATATTTATTAAAGAACAATTTTAATTGTATTCCTCATTTTTACTTTAGATATGTTGATGACACTCTCTTATGTGTTCACAAAGATCATGTTCAACTTGTTATTAATACTTTTAATTCCTTTAATACTTATCTTAATTTTACTTATGAATTAGAAGATAATAATAAAATTAATTTCTTAGACATGACTTTAATTAAAAATAATAATCATCTCATTACTAATTGGTACCAAAAACCAACTTCATCGAACAGAATAATAATTTACGACTCCAAATCATCCAATCCAACAAAAAAAGAACATCGTGTACAATTTGTATGACAGGGCTATTTTGTTATCTCATGAATCTTTTCATAAGGAAAATATTAGTAAAGTTAATGCCTTTTTAAAAAACAACAATTATCCATCGGAATTTATCAAAAAACCATATAAAAGTGCGGTCTTTCATGGTACAAAAAAGAATATCAAAATAACATACAATCAAACAATACTTCTTCTTCGATTTATCGTCGATTACCAAAAAATTTGTATTCCTTATAATACCAATTACTTCAAGTTATCTAATATCTTGAAAAAATATAACTTATTATCGATTCCGATTGTTCAAAAAACTTTAACTTCTGTTGTAAAATTAGGAAAAGACCTTACAGATAAGTGGGATAGATCTGGTATTGTCTACAAGTTCAATTGTAATGATTGCAATGCAACATATATTGGTGAATCGAAACGTACTTTAAAAAAGCGAATCGACGAACACAAAAAGAATAAAAATTTGGATTCAGTTGTGAATAAGCACAAGAATGATTATGGTCATTCTTTCAATTTTGATGACGTGCAAATTTTAGACAATGAAACTTCTCATAAAAAAAGATTAGTTTCGGAAATGATTCACATTAAATGTAATGGTTTTACTATTAACAAGAAGAAAGATACACAATTTCTTAGTAATGCATATTTTCCTTTACTGAATAAATTGAAAGAGTGATCATTTTCATAATATTTCGACTCGCGGTCATTGAACTCGTCACCTGTATATAATATGAAGATTGTCGTTTTAAGCAGTTAGTCTGACTAATCACTCATTGAAAAATGTTCGTGATTTTTAATTTTAAAATTTTATCTTTCCGTCTAGTCCTTTTTATTTATTTTTATAATTATTTTGAGTTTGACCAAAAGTTTATGTAATTTTACAAATAGGTAAATAACTTTGAATTTGTTTAAACTTATATTTTTATATTATTTTTGTAAATTATTTTATGTGACTTGTGAATTTGTTTATTAAAGTGACCTGATGATGATGGCGAACCAGTCCATCTAAACTTTGTCAACAAAATGAATATTTATTGTTTCATTTAATTATTTTTTCCTTGAATCGAACAAATATTATTTATTAACAATATACGGAAGGATAAGAAATTATTTTAAATAAAAATATTTTTATTTTTGTTAAAGTTTTGAAGGTTGATAGTCAAAAGTGGTTTTAATCACAAACGCTGGGCGTTAAAGGGTTAATTTTATTTTTTCTAAAATATGCAGAATAAATAATGAAAAAATTCATTCGAAGCTGGAATCGAACTCGGAGACCTTGTAACACTGCGTTTTAAGCACCTCTGCCGTTCAAGACAGATATGAAGCTTCACAAAGTTTACGATCTTACTTGTCATTGAAATTAATTTAACTTAAAAAAATCTTAATAACCTTTATGTTTCCCAGGTTCTAAGTCAAAATTGACCTTAGAAAATAATATTTTATATTTATGAAAATTTTTCTATTTTCAAAAGTTTAATGAAAAAGACGTTTTTTAGAAATCTTAAAGGTATCTAATGGACAAGACATAGAACATTTATATGACGTCTTTAAACTTTACGTTTCATCATTTAAATTAAATAATTTTAAAAATCCCGACTTTCTTGAAAGCAGCTTGATTAAAGAATTTTTTCTAAATACTTACTAAGAAAAGAGTCCAGATACATTGATTCAAAAGACATTTGCAGAAATTGCGCTTTTAGGTTAAAAGTTTGAAAAAATATTCAATGTGTCATATTTATTATATATTCTATGTTTAAATTAGACCGATGGATTAAATTAGTTATTTACTAAAATAAAGCAGTAGAATGTATTGATATTTATTTTTTATTATTAAAACATTATGTTTCTTCTACATCATTTAAATTATGTACAATAGATTAAATAAATTATTAAATTATTAATTATTAAATTATTATTACATTAAGGAGGTAGTCTGGTGTTCGAGCCTGCATTGATTTCTAATTTTCTTTTTTCATTTTGCTCTATATAACCATGGCTATGTTCCAAACTAGAATAATTCAATTTAAACTATAACTTTTTTATTTTTAATTTTCTGTCAATATAAAAAAGGAAATTGTTTTTTGCTCAAAAGTCCACCATATTGTCATTAATTAACAAAATTGGTTCGTTTTAGTTCAGGTCATAGCCATGCCCTGTAGAAAATGTGATCAAAAATAGAATGTTTAATAAGTGTTTGAAAATAGTTTTTTTCTAGTTCAACACAGAATTCACTTTCTTGAAACACACTTATACGACTACACACAGTATGAACACAATTGAAACATAGAATTCGTAGTTTGGAAATGATTCATACATTACTATTAAAACACATTTCCAATATTTATAACAGTGTTCATTATCATTATCACAGACTACCCAAGTAGCACGCTGTATCACCTGAATGTCATGGCGATATCTATTGGGAATATTCCTGTGATATTGAGGAAGTATCATAATGTCCGCTTTTTTTTAATATCCCTGCGACATTCCTGCGATATTGAGGGGATATTGCTGTGACATCGAGAAGATACTGCGGCAATATTGAGGCGGAATATTGCTGTGATATTGAGGGAATATTGCTGCGATATTGAGGGGATATTCCACAGAATTTTTTCTATAAGTTCAAATTTGATATTATAGCGAAAATTCTGTGGAATATCCCCTCAATATCGCAGCAATATTCCCTCAATATCACATCAATATTCCGCCTCAATATCGCCGCAGTATCTTCTCGATGTCACAGAAATATCCCCTCAATATCGCAGAAATGTCACAGGGATATTAAAAAAAGCGGACATTATGATACTTCCTCAATATCACAGGAATATTCCCAATAGATATCGCCATGACATTCAGGTGATACAGCGTGCTACTTGGGTAATGAATTGAGTGTCTATGAAACACTGAAACGTTCCAATATACACGCATCAAACACATTTATTGTGTTCTTAAACACAATTCACACGGAATGAACATTTTATAAAAGACTATTTCAACCTAATTTTTTTGATAGGCACTGACATACAAAACAATAACATTATTTTAAATAGTAGAATTGTGGTACACATATATAATTACTAATGTTGAACTTGAAACCATTGACCATTTTTAAATAGGTAATAAATTTTGTTATTCTGTGGAAGTGTACTGGTTGATGAGAAAGTAGGATTTTGTACCTTAATTACAGTCTTTTTAACATTATTGATAGGATACGTTGGCGGATACAGAATATCGTTAGGAAGTCCACTTTCCGTAATAACTTGTTCAATAAATGTCCTGTAAGCATAAATTGAGGTATAGACATCTGGAATTCCAGCTGCACATTTAAATCCAAATGACACGATTCCAACAAGTTCATTACCAACTGCCAGTGGACCGCCACTATCACCCTAAAATACAATAGTAATATTTTTTATTGTTTACATAACTTGGACGTCACATTCCTTCAGGTCTTAAATAGTCATATCTTTTATAATATTTTCTAAGTTAATATACAAATATATTGTATTCAATTTATTTTAAGTTTAATTTTATTTTTCTACAATATGCAGAAATAATGAAAAAATTTCTACGAAGCTGGGATCGACCTCGGATACCTTGGTCTTGAAACACTGCGCCTTAAGCACCTCAGCTTAAGTTATTAATTTTGACACAAAAATAATCAATTTTCAAAAATAATTTATTATTTTAAAACGAAAAAATTAAGACATTATCATCTGGACACAGAAATGTCTTTTTTTCCAAAAACCTTTTTAGGACGTTTCATGTCCACCACATAGCGTCTTAAAAACGTTTTATGCTCTAAAAACGTTTTTAGAAAACAATGGACGTTCTTAAGCCGTTGTGTAGTGAACATAAAACGTTCTAAAAACGTTTTAAAAACGTTTCTAGAACAAAGACGTTTCCGTGCTCAGATGGTTATAGACTAACCTGACAGGTGCCGGATACAGGAGATGCAAGAGCACAGACTTGTGAATTGTAAATTGTTCTACCAACTTTTTGTTGACAGTAGGTTGCGTTTATAACATTTGTCACTAATTTTAGCAAATACGGAAAAGTCTTCTCTGCAGTATAACTGATCTTTCCCCATCCTGATACAACACCATATAACCCACCATAGTCACTTTTTGATGCGAGTTTTATTATATGATTGGAATGATCTATTTTAATGGGTGTTTTCAGCTGAAATATTTAATGTATATTTAATATTGATATAATTATAAATTATATTTTCAATAATTAAATGAGTCATTCTTTATCCTACTTACCCCCTTTTCCACAAAAATGATTTTAGGATAACCTAAAACTTCTAATTGAAAAAACACTATTTTTAAGTATAATAAAATATAAAAAAAGACTGGTTATAAATTGAAATAAATTAAATTTGTTGTGTTTTTGAGTTAAAAAATACATGTGTCACGTTCTTTCTTCTTCCACCTTACTTGTTAGTCTTAAAAGCATGTCCATGTTGTGAAATTTGACAAACAAAAAGGTAAACAAACCAAGCACTAAAATTGCTATTTTGAAACAAATGGTAAATTAGAGTGTCAAAGTTTCTAATGAAATCTTTAGAGTGGTCGTGAATATGCGAAGTTTTGAATTTCTTTCATTCCACTCCCTAATTCGCTTCCTTTTAATTTAAATTTAGTAAATTTTAACCCTTGCGTGTAGAGGGTTAAAGGGTGAAACTTTTTGGTTTAAAACTCTCCTTAATTACAGTTTAGGATGTACTAAAACCGAGTATTTTATGGACAACTGAGGTCCAACTAAGTAGCAACATGTCTTTTTGACAGTTGACAAGAGAACTGTCAAACTTAGAAAAAGCTGTCATCTATCAAAATGACATTCCGTTATTCGGTTTAACTTCAGTAGTTTAAAAAATACTTTTATTTGAAAATATAAAGGAAAAATTTCTAAAAAATTACAATGTTCTAAGTTTGACAGTTATTTTTGACAATTGTCAACTGTCTAAAAGACATGTTGCTACTTATTCTGACCTTAATTGTCCAGAAAATACTTAAACTTATTTAAATGAATGTAAAACACTGAAATAAATTACTTGAATATACTCATTGTCAAAAGTTTGACAGCTGCCACCTGTGAAAACTTATTTTTCACTACAGACTCGGTTTAGTACATCCTAAACTGTAAATGTGCAGAGACAGAGTTTTAAACCAAGAAGTTAATAAAATAAAAAATTTCGAATATAAAGTTTGTTTACATTTCACAACTTGGACATGTCCATGTCATACATGTGGTATATATTTCTACAAAGGGAAACAAATGTTTGGAAGTGTGTGTATGTTTGTGCATAGTTTTTTAACCCATTAACGCCTGAATGCACTGAATTTTTAGTCTGACTTCAATCTTAAATATTTTCTAATAAACATATTATTTTCTCTTCAATAAATAATTTTTTTTGCATTAAAGTGTCCTCTATCCGAATATGATATTAGAAAATTAATAAAAAATTGTTTAACAATATTTTTTTGCATATAATTAAAAAATTGCATGATTTTTTAAAGGTTTTTTATTACAAATTCTTAAATTTTTTAGTCAACAAATTTTTTTGACATCTAATATTACCATAAATTGTGCACTCGATTGTTATACTTTCAAAAAATATATTGACTTTTTAAATTTAAACATTTGATTTTTTAAAATGGCGCCTAAAAACTAAATTTTTTTTGAAAATTTGAAATTTGATGCTCGATAAACATTTTTTTAAACTGTGGCTTGAAAATGTTTACTCGGGGGTTTTTGGGGTCGCTGAATACGAATCTGATATTAGTTTTCCAAAATTCAAAATGGCGGATTCAATATGGCAAACAAAAATTTCAAAATTTGGTTGGATTCTTTTATAAATCAGTATTCGGAGGTTTTTGGGGTCGCTCGTCGTGAATCTGATATTATTTTTCCAAAATGCAAAAATAGCGGATGTAATATGGTGGACAAAATTTTGAAAATTCTGTGGGATTTTTTTTAAATCCTTACTCAGGGATTTTTCGGCGTCGCTGATTAATTATAAAAAGGATTTTAGTTTTTTAAAAATCAAAATGGCGGATCTAATATTATGCAATTATTATGCTAATAATTATTACATTTTATTATATTTATTTAATAAAATATTTGAATTATAAAAAATAATGAAAAAATTATAAAAGTGAATAAAACAATAAAAATTAATAACTATTTATTAGTAACAAGAATTTTTAATGTTAATGACGACAAATTAATTTTTTGATATTAATTAAATTTTTTCTCCACTCATTTACATGTAAAGTTTTTATAATTTTGAAAAATTGGCACATTTTTCGTCATAATTCTCTCTTTTTCCGCCAGGTGGTAGAGATGTATTTCAAAGGTAAGTGAAATTTTCTTTTTTTCCTAATATTAGATCCGCCATTTTGATTTTTAAAAAGCTAATATCAAATTCGTAATGAGCGACACCAAAAACCCCCGAATACGGATTTGTAAAAGAATCCAACCAAATTTTGTCCGCCATATTGGATCCGCCATTTTGAATTTTGAAAAATTAATATCAAATTCGTAATCTGCGACCCCGAAAACCCCCGAGTAAACATTTTCAAACCACAGTTTAAAAAAATGTTTATCGAGCATCAAATTTCAAATTTTCAAAAAAAATTTAGTTTTTAGGCGCCATTTTAAAAAATCAAATGTTTAAATTTAAAAAGTCAATATATTTTTTGAAAGTATAACAATCGAGTGCACAATTTATGGTAATATTAGATGTCAAAAAAATTTGTTGACTAAAAAATTTAAGAATTTGTAATAAAAAACCTTTAAAAAATCATGCAATTTTTTAATTATATGCAAAAAAATATTGTTAAACAATTTTTTATTAATTTTCTAATATCATATTCGGATAGAAGACACTTCAATGCAAAAAAAAATTATTTATCGAAGAGAAAATAATATGTTTATTAGAAAATATTTAAGATTGAAGTCAGACTAAAAATTCAGTGCATTCAGGCGTTAATGCGTTAAGAAGAAATTTGTATATTATTATAAAGTCGGAACTTTCATTATTGCTTTTATCAATGAAAATTTACACAATTTTTAAAGTAAAAGTAACCAAATTAAAGACAATTAAATTTACTTTTAAAATGTGCTATCATTTTTATGTCATGAATTTTAATGCAAATAAAAAGTGAGTATTTTCTATTAGAATTTTCAGGTAATCCGTTTTGCAAAGAATGCCCCCTTTTTTTAAGAATTAAGAAAATAATTGATTAGTTTCACTTACAAGTATAACAGCAATGTCATTGGGAAAGTCGTACTTTTCATCATTTATATATGAAGGATGCATTCGAAAAGTTTGAATAGAATGATATTCACCACCTGAATATAAATTTGTTGTTCCACTTACAACCGTAATTTGATCATAAATGTTAATGAAGTTAATTAAACAGTGAGCTGCAGTTAATATATGTCGAGTTGAAATAATAGATCCACCACATATGTGTTGTCCGTATAGTTTTATTGATACTTGGTAAGGGAATTCATCTGGTGATGAGTAAGTACCGCCAACAATTTTTTGAGGCGGTAAACCTAAAACTCCTATTTTTAAAAATATTATCATTAATTACATTTATTATGATTACGAATTAAGATTATGACTACATAAAATTAAATTAAGATTATGAAGAATTACATTATTACAAAAAAACTTACAATGCCAAAAGGAGTCAGATAATTTTTTAAAATTATGTTGGAAAATACAAACAAATGAAAAAGTAACCAAACCAAACACTAAAATTAATAATGGCTAGAAATTTAATTAAATTGTATACAAACCAAACAGAAGAGTATGAAGGCAAATCAGAGTAGCAATAGCGTTACAGATTCTCATTTTTGATTTAACTTGGAAAATATAAATTTTAATGTGAAATATTGGATTGCAAGTTTATATATATAATTGTGCAATGAACTGTTGTATTTAGTAATTCCAATATTTATTTGTATATTAATAATCGATGAATACCTTCTTTTACTAATAAATTTATCATATCCATGACACAATTGTTACATCAAATGATTATCTAAACTATCCTAAAATATTTTTTTGACCCAGTTTCATTTACAAAAAGAAATTATAAGAAAACCTTGAAAGTTTTCTTATCTTTCAATTAAAATTAACCTATTTTAATCGAAGCCATTGATTTTTACTGTCCTTCAACAACTTGCCCAAGGAGCACGTAAATTTATCTTGACATCACTGTATATTACATTGAAGATTAGTGATATTACACTTAAATGTAACAGTAATCTTACTGGGATATAAAAATATCCGCCTGTAGGTAATATTATATGGTAACATTACACTGTAATAATAATGTAATGTTTAGGCAATATTCAGATTTCATCAAAAATATTAACACACTACAATTAAGATTGACTCACTGGTAAAATTCTTGCTTACTGTGCATAAGGTTCAGGGTTCGAATCCAGCTTGATGAAATGTTTTTTCTAAATTATAAAATTATTCTAATTATTTGAATATTACTTAAACATTTCCATAATATTACAGTATAATGTTGCCTTAACATTAATAACCTTAATAGTCCCATGAAGTATCACAACATAATATTACCTAACTTTCTAAAACTGAATCAGTAAAATTTGACTGATTTTCAGTGACTTCATTCTCAATAAATATAATTAAATATTAATAGTTAATTACTTACATTAATTAATATATTTATTTGGTTATTTACTTCATTTAAATTCAATGTTTTTGATATTTGAACCTCAAAAAATTGTTTTGTTTTATTATTAACCAGCAAAAAATAAAAATAATATATATATTTAAGTTGAATACTTTTGTTTTCAGAGGAAAACTTAATAGGATGTTAGAGGAGGATTTTTTCCCTCTAACTGTCGTTATGTATATTTTTTGTCGTATTCATATTATAAAGTGTGTTTTGATCCTATATTTGTAAATTTTTAATCCAATAAGAAAATTTCAACGTTTAAGTATATTATTTAAATTTATTCTCATCACAATTTATTTGGGTCCTTATTTAAGTCCACTGAAGATGTACCTAAAGGTATTTGCTAAATATTTTTAGTCAGATTTGGTATATTCGTTGTTGAACATAAAATCATACCCTGGAGCTAAATGTTAATTTTTACTTTGTCCGTGTTTTACACATTTTTCTGATTTTTGGGTTTATTGTTTAAAAAATGATTCATTTGACATTAGGCAAGTACTCTATCAAAAGACAAGACCGCTCAAGTAAAATAAACCTAAAAATTTTTTTCTGAAATTTTAATCAATTAAACTCAATAACTAATCTAAAGCTATTGTTAAATAAACAGAGATAATCAAAATCAAAAAGATAACTAAAAGACGTCTATAAGATATTCTGCGTCTGGTTCAAAAGACGTCCAAAAAACTTCTAAAAGACATAAAACAGTAATATTGTATAAAAATTATTTTAAGATCAATTTTATTTTTTCTAAAATATGCAGAAACAATGAGAAAATTTATCTGAAGTTGGGATCGAACTTGAATACCTTTATTTTGAAGCACTGCGCTTAAACCATCTCAGCTGTTGTAGACTGATATGAACCTCTACAAAGTTTACGATCTCATTTGTCAATTAAATAAATTTAACTCAGTGGGCACAGACATTTTTAGGACATGACTTGTATATTCTCAGGATATACTGTGGACAAATAATAATAAAATTCTTCTAAAAAATTCAAGTATTTTAAGTGATCTGACAGCGGAAATTGTATCCAAACATATAATTACTCTCATAAATAATAAAAATTGCACCTGATGCAATTATTAAAATTTTTTAATTTTCTTTGCAATAATGATAATCATGAAAATACTTGCATATTTTCGATTTGTCAAACAACTTATTTTATAAAGAAAAAAAGCATACATAAAAACTAACTTCTGAATGTGGGGGACAAAAAATTAATGAATACGAAGATTATTATAGTTAATTGTGAATAATGATAATAATAATCCACTGTATAAAGCTTTTCGTTTTCTCCTTATTTAACATCTTTACTCTTGACTTTTGTGAATCAAAGGTAATCAATTATCAGGCATAATAATAATGAAATACTCCTCAACGTAGTCAACATTTTTCCCATCAGCACTTACGGGTTTGTTGTTATTATGTCGATTACGTAAAATGACATTGACTTTAACCGTGTTTCAATTTTTTACTAGACACGTGTTTTTCACTGAAAGTTTGTATCACAACTCAAAAAAGAGGTTTTGTTTACAAATTCTGGATTGACTCTTGGTTAGACAAATAATGTGGAAAAGTGTTAAGTAATTTTTTAATTTATTAACTGTACGAATTGTCACTGAAAAACACTGTCAAGCCAAAATAAAATCAATTTACGTAATCGACCCTCTGCATATCTTTTTGAAAACCTTGGTTTTTTCTTCTATTGTAATATATCATTCCCTGTAATAACATTATAATGGGCAATTTATTGAAATTTTAAAACTTATTTAAATTTCACATGAATTACAAAGGTTATTATAATGTATGCACCAAGCGAAATTCGTTTTTAAAATTTTTTTTAATGTTTAAAGTTTGATCTCCGAGATCTTTGTAAAATTTATCTAATTTCTCAAATTTCCATTAATTGTCTATTATAATGTATAACATTAGTTCTAAAGAAACAGAGTAGACGTGTTTTAAGTTATATTGAAAAGGTTATAATTCAAACTTTATTTTCTTCCTGAACTCTATTATTTAAAAAAAATTTTTGCCAACTTAAATTTCAGAAATTTTTCTTTTAGAACCACTAATAGTAAATAAAGTTTGTCTTTAATATATAAAAGAAATCATCATTTAAAAATTGTCAGTTAAAAGCAATTATTTATAAAGGTGGGTTGTTTTCACAAAAAAAACTGAACTCAAAATGAGTCAGAAAAGTGACTCATTATGAGCTGCAACAAAAATGATCCTCGTAGATGGCGCCACGTTCTATGTCATTTAACATAGACTCATTTTGAGTTGCAACAAAAATGAGTCCAAATTTTTTTTTCTGTGTTGCAATCAAACGCTCCATATAGACTGCCCCACAGCACCGAAACTTTCCTAAAAATTTATTAAATATTTACTTGCAATATTCGGCATATTTAGCTGAAAAGTTTAGTGAAAATTGGGTAAATATTTAAATGTCCCGGTTTGCTTAGTTATAATTAGGTGAAGATTTCATTAAAATGTTTTTCCATTAAACGTTGCAGTTAAATATGCCGAATATTGCAAGTAAATATTTAATAAATTTTTAGGGAAATTTCGGTACTGTGGGGGTGTTAAGACTAAAAGTTTTTTATAATTATTTATTATAATTTAAAAAAATCGATTGATATGTATCAATCGATAGTAATAGTAATTAAATTACTAGATCTGATTTCAGGTATTCAACACTTGTTTTCTCAATGTTACTTTGTTCAGGTGTAGAAAAATGTTTAGTATAAGAAATTATAAATTCTTTATTTCGGAACTAGATTTATATGGTTAAGGGCCAGTTTTACCAATGACGATTAAAAGTTAATTAATGATTAAATCCTTGTTAATTGAGTTTGGTGAAATCTGTCCTAAGTGAAGTATCCTTAATTTCAAGTAAAACGATTTAACAATTATCGAGTATAATATTGTGGTCAACGCTTTTAATAACGTCATTTTGAGAGAAACGTATTTATTTCAGTAGAAGCACTCGATGACTTCTTTTTTAGCCTAATAAATCCTATATGTACGATACATATAATTTTGTTTTTGATAAGATTATAAATAATATGTTTTGTGTAACTACAAACTAACAAGAAGCTAAAGGAATCTCAGTATCTTACATTTTTACATATATAATATCTGTGTTATAAAAGATTTGAAATTCTAATTTATAAATTGAAATATTATATATTGCTTTACATATTAACCTTAAGGTTATGTCCAAGTTGTGAAATGTAAACAAACCAAAAGGTAAACTAGCCAAGCACTAAAATCATATTTTTTAAACATCTTTTTCTCACACAAAAATTATCATTATTATACTTTAAAAAAAAACCGGACAAGTGCGAGTAGAACTCGTACTAAAACCGAGGGTTCCGTACCCTCCATTAAAAACTTCTAATTTTTTTCTTACAAAAAAATTTGAGTTTTTCGCTAAAAAAAATTTGAAGATCAATTCTAATCATGTTCGGTATATTTTTCTTGAAATCTACAAATGGAAATATATAAAATAAAAAAAAGCAGTCCAGTAGGCAAAGAATTGTAAAAACCAAGGGGGGTACAAACTTTTTTTTTAAAAACGAAATTTTTTTTTAGTTTTTCGCAAAAAAAATATGAAGATGAATTCCAATAATTTTTTCTGTATGTTTGTTGGAATCTACACGAAAAATCAAACAAAAATGTATAACGCCAGTCCACTAGGTTAAGAATTGAGAGAACTAGCATATGTATAATTATTATCAAAAATTGAAAAAAAAATTAGGTTTTTGCTCAAAACGTAAGGAAGATAAATTCTAATCATTTCCACTATATTTTTTCCATAAACTACACGTAAAAATACATAAGTGTACCAATTTTCAGCTCTCTAGGTAAAAAAATGTGAGCGCTAGGGTAAAATATACGACTTTTTGAGGAAATTAAAAAAAAATTGAGTTTTTCGATAAAAAAAATTTGAAGATCAAATCCAATCATGTTTGCTATATTTTTCCTAAAATCTACAAATGAAAATACATAAAATAAAAAAAAAATGCAGTCCAATAGGCAAAGAATTGTGAAAACCAAGGGGGGGGGGTACACACTTTTTTTTTAAAAACGAAATTTTTTTTTAGTTTTTCGCAAAAAAAATATGAAGATGAATTCCAATAATTTTTTCTGTATGTTTGTTGGAATCTAGACGAAAAATCAAACAAAAATGTATAACGCCAGTCCACTAGGTTAAGAATTGAGAGAACTAGCATATGTATAATTATTATCAAAAATTGAAAAAAAAATTTAGGTTTTTGCTCAAAACGTAAGGAAGATAAATTCTAATCATTTCCACTATAATTTTTCCATAAACTACACGTAAAAATACATAAGTGTACCAATTTTCAGCTCTCTAGGTAAAAAAATGTGAGCGCTAGGGTAAAATATATGATTTTTTGAGGAAATTAAAAAAAAATTGAGTTTTTCGATAAAAAAAATTTGAAGATCAAATCCAATCATGTTTGCTATATTTTTCCTAAAATCTACAAATGAAAATACATAAAATAAAAAAAAAATGCAGTCCAATAGGCAAAGAATTGTGAAAACCAAGGGGGGGGGTACACACTTTTTTTTAAAACGAAAAATTTTTTTAGTTTTTCGCAAAAAAAAATATGAAGATGAATTCCAATAATTTTTTCTGTATGTTTGTTGGAATCTACACGAAAAAATAAACAAAAATATATAACACCAGTCCACTAGATTAAGAATGGAGAGAACCAGCAAGGGTTGAAGAATTTTCGAGTTTGCAAAAAGAGATTTTAGTTTTTCGATAAAAACACCATGAAGATCTATTCTAATCACTTCCGCTATATTTTTCCTGTAATCTATGCATAAAAACGAATAAGTATGCCAATTTTTAGCTCTCCAGGTAAAAAACTGTGGGCGCCAGGGGGGGGGTACATGCATTTTTTTCCAAATTTTCGAGTTTTTCGCTGAAAAATTATGAAGATCGATACCGAATGTGTTCGCTATAGTTTTCCTGTAATCCATTTTTGAAAATACATATGCATACCAATTTTCAACTTTCTAGGTAAAAAAACTGTGAGCGCTAGGGGGGGGGGGGTACATGCCTTTTTTTGCGAAAAATGGCCAAAATTTGATGTTTTTCGTCGAAAACTCTATGAAGATCAATCAGAATCACGTTCTCTATATTTTTCCTGTAATCTACGCATGAAAACACATAAGTGTACCAATTTTTAGCTCTCTAAATGAAGAACTGTGAGTTCTAGGGGGGGGGGTACATGGTCATTTTTGTAACCGTTCCAATAGGGTTCCTACCGGGGTACGGAACCCTAAAAAATGGTAAATTAAAGTGTCAAAGCTTCCAATTCAATCATATTTGAGTATAAGCAATAAAAAGCAATAAGTAAAATAACAAATTAAAATGACCTATAAAATTGCATTTTTGACGCGTCTCGAAAATTAAGCATATGAAAATAACTGAGTTTCAGAGTAAAACAAAATTCAAGTAAATTGTTAATAAAATAAGTTATTAATTTTTAATTTATTGTTTAGTTTACTCAATATTTAAAAGCACTTGAGAAAATATTTGAACAAAAGTGATGCAGATTTAATGTTTTAATAAATTTTGTTTTTTATGTGGAAAATAATTTAAATGTCAATACTAACAAAGCTTCAGTCGCTGATAATTTATCTAGAAATTTTCATTTATAGTCTTTCTATAATAAACTTCATGAAGCTATGACAAAATGTCAATTTAATGAATCTCAATATAAAGTATTAAAAATAGAAATTGCAGTTCTATTGCAAAAAATATTAACCCATTAACGCTCAAATGTACAATTTTTTGGACCAAAGTTTGACACTATATTTTAACATAAAAACTAAACAGAAAAAATTACGCAATAGTAATTTCTTATTGGCCAAAAACCACTCTTTCGAATGGCGTTCCAAAAAATTTTATAAATTTATAAATAAACAAATGACATATGTTTTTTAAAAGAAAAACATGAAATTTTTATGAATTTTTTAGTTTTCTCAATTTTAGTATAGGCATTTATCTTGGAATACATCTAAAAGTCCCAAATAACGCGTCAAAAATATATTCCCTATTAATATCGTAGCCATGTGAACAAAATCGCAAAACTTGATAGATTTAATTACAATTTGACAGCTCAGTGTTTTTGACGTCCCTGATTACAAAAACAAAGTCAGAATTTAAAAATTCAAAATCTCGGGTACAACAAGGCGGACAAAATTCAATAGGGCGAATAAAATGCTTAAAAACTAATTGGAATTTTAATTTTTAATCATTACTTATTTTAAGGTCAAATTAAAAAACCAATTTTTTTATCTCCAGCTTGCAGCACTTGTAAAACCTTTCAAAAATCATTATCTACAGTTTTAATTCGATTAATTTCACTTACCAATATATTAATTCGAAAAAAAGATTTTTTAAAATAAGACAAAAATTTGAAATTCCGTAACTTAAAAAATATTTTATCAATTTTAATAATGTTTCATATAAATATTTTTACTAGTAATAGTAACATGCTAACAATGTTTCGAGAAAATTAATTTTTTGACATGTGCAGTTGAGAAAATGTGACCCATAATTATTATGAATATACAATTTTTGGAATTTATTTTTTAAAAGTTATGAACATTTTAAAAAGACTGTTACGTTACAAAAGTTTCATTTTCCACGATGTTGACCATATATTAATTTACCACAGTTAAAATTGAAAAAACTATACACAACAGAAAGCGTACAGATCTGCGGTAACAAGTTTTAAGCGAATCTAAAGATTTTTTTAAAAAATTGCCCGCCATGTTGGATCCGCCACGTTTAATTTTAAAAATTGGACTCCAGATTCATGACCCGCGACCGAAAATAACAAGTTTTAAACAAATTTAATGAGTTCATAAAAAAATTGTGTGCCATATTGAATCCGCCATTTTGAATTTTGAAAATTGGACTCCATATTCGTTACCAGCGACCACAAAAACCCCCGAGTATCAAATTTCAAGCTAATCCAATGAGTTTTTGAAAATTTGTCGACCATATTGGATCCACCATTTTGAATTTTTAAAATTGGATTTCAGATTCATAATCAGCGACCCCAAAAACCCCCTAGCAACAAGTTTCAAGCATTTTAATGAGTTTAAAAAAAAATTGTGTGCCATATTGGATCCGCCATTTTGAATTTTGAAAATTAGACTTCAGATTCTTGATTAGCGATCCCTAAAACCCCCAAGTAACAAATTTCAAGCCGATCTAATAACTTTTAACAATTTTGTACTTTCGAATCAAATTTTGAAAAAATTTTGAACTTCAAACTTCAATTTTGAGCCGCCATTTTAATTTTTAATTTTCTCTATAGTCTTATCTTCTAGGTTATATATTTATGTCACGTTATTTGTAACATTTGCAATTATTTTTACGCTATTTAATAGTAGAAAAAATGGATAATTAAACAAAAATTGGAAGTTTGTTTCAGTCTTATTTTAATATTCGATTTTATGGTGTCCTTGTCAGGAGTATCTCATGACAATTATCGAAAGAATACAAAATAGGTTTTTGCGTTTCTTAGCGAGACAATCTGGCGTGCCTTATGACTTTAATTGTCACGATTATACCGATCTTAGAACAATTTTTAACATTCCATTAATATCTCAGAGATTCTTGTTATCTGATCTTCTCTTTTTGTTTAAAATTATTAATGGCTTCATTAATTGTCCTGAACTCTTATGTTCTTTTAATTTCTACCTACCTCGATGTTCACTCAGAAATGCCCCATTATTCAAATTACAGTTTATAAGATCTAATTATTTGTATAATTCTGTGATACATAAACTGAGCCGTGAAGCAAATGAATTTCATAACGAAATTAACTTATATGGTGTGAATCTTGCTTGTTTTATAAGAGAGTTGCGCAGTCTGATTTACGACACGAATAATAATATTGTTAATGCGGCCAATTAATCGTGTTAAATTGAATTTTGTTTTATCTACAGTACTTTGTACGAATGGACTCTGCCTAAACTTTGCCCGTTTATATATAAATAAATAAATACATATGCAAATAAATACATAAAATTATGAATAAAAAATTTGTTTAATTCGTACTCATTACTCGATTATCCGGATTTTTGATTATCCGGACAAGTGCCTGCATACATTAGTCCACATAATTTAGTCTCTACAGTATGTACAAATACGTTTAAGTTATTTTAAGTGTTACAATATTTTGTATACAAATTATCTGTAACACACTTCCTAAATTTAGATATACTTTCGGACATACTTTAGTATGTACTTTGGCACTGAAGGTTCTTGTTGATAATACATTTTTTAAATTTAATGATAAATACTACCAACAAATTGATGGTACACACATGGGATCATCAATTTCTGGTCTTGTTGCTGATATTGTCATGGAAGACCTTGAGACCTATTGTAATGCTCACTTGTCTTTTAAACCACTTTTTTCTATAGATACGTTGATGATATAATTAGTTGCATACAGAAAGATAAAATTGCCGAAATAATTAATACTTTTAACAGCTATGACGAAAGATTACAGTTTAGTTTTGAAATAGAAAACAATAATACTATTAATTTTTTAGATGTTCCTAATATTATTAACTAAAAAAATCAAATCATTACTGACTGGTATAAAAAACCTACATTTTCTGGACGAACCATTATATACCATTCTAAACATTCTTTAGCTCAAAAATTGCTATAATTTTTAACTTAATTGATAGAGCTATAAAACTCTCTGACAAGCAATTCCACTCAAGAAATATAGAATTTGTCAAAGAAATTTCAATAAATTATAATTATATTCTTGCACGTTGTGTGGGACAATCAAAAAGAATGGTAGGTGTTCGTATTAAAGAACATAAAAATTCTGTTTCTAATGTAATTGCTATTCTCTGCATGTTATGTGGGACAATAAAAAAGAATGGTAGGTGTTCGTATTAAAGAACATAAAAATTCTGTTTCTAATGTAATTGCTACTCTTAATGACTTTTTTAGACACAAATTTGATTGGGAAAATTTTATCATATTAGACAAAGAAACAAACTACAAAAAACGTTTAATATCAGAAATGATCCTTATTAATTTACAAAAAAATCCAGTTCATAAAAAGAAAGACGTACAAAGTCTTTAATAATTGCTATAATCACTTTATAAATGAAATGAAATATTCTTAATCTATTTTGATTTCCCCTGAGATTTCCTGAATTTTGTTTACTGACACGGTTATTCACCTTCTGAAGAGGGCAGCCGCGCTGTCGAAACGTTAAACAGCATTTGTTGTTTTATTTGAAACACCTGACTCGGAATGATCGTTAAATTCAGTGTTTAGAAGATACTGAAAAATGTATCAATCTGATGCCCTTATTTTTTACACAGTAAGAAGGAGGTAAAAATTGAAAGTCAAGCAATCTGCTTCAGAAATGCTTTGCCTCATAAGGTACCTCAGAAAGGCAGTAGAAATTATAACTTCTCCGAAAATAAATGAACGTCACACTGCCGTGTTTTGGAAAAACACAGTAACAGCAAAAAATGAGATTTTTATATAGTTGTAATCGTAGAAAAAAGATACTCCTGTTTATGCAAATCATTTTTTTAAATTATTAAATTAATAAATAATTTTTTAAAATAATTATGTTATTCTACCGGTATTTTGAGGGTCGTGATTTCAAACACCAAGTAACTGCATAGTTACTTGGTCTTTCAAAATATCAGCGTTCTTTTTCGAGCCCTCGTCGCACGAAACGCCAAGTAACTGCAGACCGCTTTCGAAGCAGTTCAGTTACCTAAGTTTTTCGTGCGACGAGGACTGAAAAAAGAACGCCAGTAATTTGAAAGACCAAGTAACTGCAGAATTTTATATAGAGCTCGTAAAAGTTGCAATACATTTACCTAAATAATTAATAATTTTCCATTATTAATTTTAAAACTTAATTATATAATTTTTAATTACATTTATTTTAATTTATTAATTTAAAATTATTAAAACCAAATGAAAACAATTTATTTTAATCTAAAAAATAATAATTAATAGTTTTTTATTATTAGTTAATAATTAGCTTAAAATACATTGTCAAAAAATAGTGATCTACTTTATCATGGTTCAAGACAATTACATCTACACAAGAATAAGTGTACCGCAAGCAAACATAAAATGAATATAATAAATAAAAAATAATAAATTAAATGTTTTTAAGAGATAGTTTATACCTAAAGTACCTAAAACTCGTCATTTTTTGGAACATTTTAACCGATGATAACCAATCAGGAATGTTAATAATATTTTCCCAAGTTTTTTACGTTTAATATTGACAATAAAAAAACATTTTACTTCAAAGCAGAAATGAAATCTTAATTCTGGATTAAGTTTATGAATTTCTAGATTTGGTTTTATAATTTTATTATCAACATTATACATTATAATAAAAAATATATTATATATTATACTAAATAATATATTATAATAAATAATATTATATTATTTTTTTATTTATTCTAAAATTATTATATTAAACAAACCTTTTTTTAGAAATCCCCATTATATTCTCTTGCAGTTACCTAAGTTTTCTGCGCGACGAGACTCAATTCAGCATATCGGTAACTAAATTTTTAATAATTTATTCATTGTTTAAACAAATAAACAAATTTTTTTACATCAATCAAAAGAGGAAATTAATAGGAATCAAAAGTAAAAAACGAAGTCTTATAATTTCAATTAGGCTATGCGAGAAGGGGCAATAAAGATCCAAACAGTTTTTCGCGTTTTTCTCGAAATCTTTCAATTTCTGGGCCCACTATCCAACATTAAATAAAAGAATAGTCCAGTCAAACATATTTCTTCCATTATGTTCGAGCGTAAGAATCGTAAAATGAATGAAATAGCGCATGGTACATCATCTCATATAAATGTACCTTTGACAATGGCTATTCGACGTCAATTACAATTGTGCTATATGAAAGAAAGTTCGAATATAGAAAATGATATCGTCCTTGAACCATTTGACAACTCAAACACTTTTTTTATAAAAGTGATAAATTAGAATGTCAAAGTTTCCAATGAAATCCGTGCGTCTGATATACTAAACTATTCAATTTTCGTGACGCGTCAAAAATGCTATTTTACAGAAATTTTAATTTATTATTTTATTTATTGCTTTTTATTTGTCATACTCAAAAATGACTTCATTGGAAACCGTGACACTCTAATTCATGATTTCCGAAAAGCAGTGCCGGCCTTAGCCGTTTTATCGCCCTTGTGCGAAATTTTGAAAGCGCCCCTTGTAAGGCGAGGTTTTGTCTAATTTTTGGAAAATTCAGTTTTTTTGAAAATTTTAATATCATTATTAACAAACGAAAAACAATATAATGAATTAAATATTGCAATTTATTATAATTATTTATACACATATATATTTTTTCAATGAAAAATTTTTCGTTCTGCAAATTTTTACCAAAGGCGAAGGTGTAAATGCTCTCTCAGTAAATAAAAAACATAAAAAATTTTTTCTTAAAAGCGCCTTCAAAGTAGCGGCGCCCCTTACAGCGTGGCGCCCCTGTGCGACCGCACAGGCGCGCACTACCCTAAAGCCGGCACTGCCGAAAAGAATGTGTAAAAATTTTATTTTTTGTGAGAGAAAAAAGTGTTCAAAAAATGTCATTTTAGTGCTCAGTTTGTTTACCTTTTGGTTTGTTTACATTTCACAACTGTAAATGTGATTTGGCTCACAAAGGGGATTACTACACTCTTGTTTACATTAAAGGTCAAATGATTTTTCTTATACCAAACTATAAGCTATTTTAGATCTAACCTGAGCTGTTCAGAATCGAGACAAGTGTTATTTATATCAATTGCTTTAAAAAATTTCAAGTCATCTGCGTACAAAAAAATTTAGAATTAATGGGAGTGAATTTATCATTCGGTAATTGAATATTAAATATGAAAGAAGCTATCAATAATTCGAATCAATTTCTTAATCAAGATCCAAATCATATGTACTGATAGCACAGCTATCCTAAATACAGAAATCTGCGTTCTCAAAAAGACATTTTTCGAAATTAATTAATAATTTCAAAATTATCAAAGAACTCAGAAAAAACAGTAGTATGGTGGGACACGAGCCCACGCCTTTCTATTGCCAGTAAACTGCTCTGACCACTGAGCTACATGCACACCGAGATTCTCAGAGTTCCTTGACTTAAACTATACTTACTTAATATGTGACGCGACACGAGAAAAGGGACCTATCGCCTCAAAAGAGAATTTTACAGGGGGGGCGTTTAAAGTGACGCCATGAGCAGAAAACCCGTGTATTTACGCGGACACGTTCAACTTTCGGGCTTTATATTAATTAAACTATTTCAGATTTTTAATTTCTGATTTTTTTACGTGAAAGAGCGACTCAAAATCTATGGAATACGACTAGAAACTCAAAAATGATTTTTTTATCGATAGGTCCCTTTTCTCGTGTCACGTCACATATACTTCTCAGTTTGTGTAAAAGTATGTTGTGTGATCCATCTTATCAAAAGCTTTAGAAAAATCCACATAAATTGCATCAACTTGTTTCCTCATTCCAAGATCTAACACAAGTGAGTTTGTAAACAAAGCAAGATTAGTAATCGATGATCTTCCTGTTACAAAACCGTGTTGTTCATCGTGTGAGAAAATATATTAAGAATTTACAATATCCCCGAAACACAGAAAAATAAATTCACCAAACTAAATTTCTCAAAATTAATGGCATATAATCTACCATAAATTAAAACCTGCGAAATTCTTAATATTTGCCACCTCTGTGCTGTTCAGAGATTAAAAGCAAATCACCTTCGGAACTGTGTTTGAATGGAACTAAAATTTAGCTACAAAAAAAGGATGGGCGCCAGGCTCTCAAACGAGCCGTCGTCACCACCAAAATAAAAAAAATATTAATTTTCAGAAACTAGACCTACAGATTAATTCCCTAATAATTATAAAACATTTTTCTTTAAATCCCACAAAACCCGAATCAACAACGTAGAGAAAACAAGGCCACCAGGCTAATTTCTCTACAATCTCAAAACTAAAAATTTACCACAATAATATTCTGAAGTCCCAAAATCAAACTACGCAAATGGAGTTCAAACACAGTTTACCGGGCCTCACAAATTTGCTCTGGCAAGCACGTCACAAAAGGGGAGCATTGGGCATGGGGCTTTGTTGAGAGTACATATTCGGCAAAAATCAAATTAAACCATAATTTTGATAAGGAATTAACAATTATATTTTAAGTTCAATTTCGGCAAAATAACAAAAGGTTTTCATCACAACATTTCGACCGTAATAACACAATAAGATAAATTTATTAGCCATTCTTGATAAATCGAAGTGGCGAAATCAAACAAAATTCGCCAAGACTAATCCGATATTTTAAACGAAATAAAACGCAAAATCAAAAAAATTATTTCATTAAACCAAAATATTCCACATAATTTCAAAAGAAACTTCTACACTGGCCAATTATAAAGCAAAAGAAATAAAGGAAATTACACTGACATGTCTTTTACTTTAACAATGAAAGTCATCGCTAATAGAAATATAATCCCGAGTAAAGAAAACGCGACATTTTGGAAATTACGTACGAAAGAAAAATTACGTCGCGACACGAGACACTACGAGATCACTCAAACTCGAGAATATACATTTTAAACACAATAATTGAATTAACAATTTGAAATGACGTCCTTAAAATTAATTTAAATTGACGATAAATTCATTAATTATTCCCGCGAAACAATACAATAAAGTTAAACTGACCATGTGGTAGAAAGGTAGCGTCATTTCAATCAAAATGAAAATTTACATTCTCGAAGCAAAACTACCATTTTCGGCAATACAAAATAATTAAATACCAGAGAATGCATATTTTCTTCTTAGTTAAGTGTCGACTCACCAAGATTAATAGAAAACGGATCCAGAGGATGGTCCAACAGGTATTCGGCGACTCTCTTGGTTGACACTTTTTAACAAACTTTTTTTTTTGGGAGAAGCCAACTAATACGGCAACGTCGACAAGAAGTCTCTCGCTAGTGTGTCGAGCACGTTTTTCACAAATTCGCCGGTAGCGTCTGGTGACTCGACTAACCTAACCTACGATACTCGCGCGTGCGCCATAGTTAATGACGTCAACGCGGCGGCAAAACAATTCAAATTCGAAATTAAGAGACTTTACAAAATAATAAATAAATCAATTTTCATCCACTCAAACGCTCATATATCACAACGATAGTAGTGCTCGTGAATAAATCGGGTTTCAATAACGTAAATTCGGTAATATCGAATAACATAATAAAACAAAATAAATTCTCGTAGTCGTAAAATACCAAATATATAATAAATCGTAATATCGACCACCATACTGACTAAATCATTAATTTAAAGATTAATTATCTAATTAGTCGAAATGCTAAATTAAGCAACACAAATAGTAATTAGATGCAAAAGTTAAAGCAACCCAGCAAAAAAAAGAAACATAATTTTAGTTTAAATAGAAGCATAAGAAATTTACAATGCGATCGACTAACTAAACTAATATTATTTAGCGAGGCAGAACTAGTAAATCAGTTATAATACAATAAGTGATAAGTAAAATAAGCGAATAACATAACTTAACGATATAAATTAAATAACCAAATAAGCAGAAATTAGCAAATCTCTAAATAGATATAAATATCAACTTCTAAAATGGCAAAGCGCAAAACTAGCAAAATTTTACTTTTTAAGATTAGCAAAATTAACAAAATCAGTAACGTGTAGTTTCTCGAAATAACTAAATTTAACAATATATCATATAGGGTACGGCGCAATAATAATAACAAAATTTTAGGCGAGAGCGATTTCCGAATTTGAAGCCAGGAACTCTTTCTCTGTAAAGGATTGATATCGGCAAGGAATAGTTGTCGTCTACGGAGCTAGACCAGTTGCTCTCGATGCATTCGATTCTCGAACTGTCGACCAGGCCTGCATCGGCAATTCAGTAGGAACCTCCCACACCAACTGGTGGCAGCGTCTCAAGGGCGAGATCCATCCATGTGTGTGGTGTGTATGTGTCAACAAATCGGGTTTAGTACAAAACCAAACCACCCCAAAATGATAAAAACAGGCAAGACTGTCCAAAACTTAAAACGTCCTCAAGCATCCAGAATGAGGCTCAAAACAGCAGAAGTGTGACGGTAAATCGCCAGGATGCGACATCATGCAGCCAAAATACACCATTCTGCAACCAGCAATAACAACATAGGCTTCCAAAGCCAAAATATGACATCAAACGGCCAGCAATAAAAATAAGGGCTTCCACAGCCAAAATATGACATCAAACGGCCAGCAATAAAAATAAGGGCTTCCGCAGCCAAAATAAAATATGCGAAATCGAACTGCAAGCAAGGCATCCAGTAGCCAGAATGCGGCAGCAAATCGCCAAAATGGCTCGAGAGTAAGTGTGCGGCATCGAACAGCCAACAGGGCATCGTACAGCCAGTGTAATGTATGGCTGGACCAAAACTCCTCCAAAACCAATATCTCTCCTCCAATGTGATGTCGAGAATGATATCCGGAATCGCTCACAGCAAACATAAAAAAAAAGAATAGCAGTAAACAAAAAAAACATAAACAAGCGCAAAATCATAGTGGTCGATCGCAGAACAGAGACTATCGCAGAGAAGTGTCAAGCAGGAGGAAAGCGCCTTCTCTAAAGTCGGAATTATTTAAATTAATCTCGGATGTAACGTGTCAAATAAAATTCACGTTACAATCGATAATAATATTTGATGTAGCTAAATAAAGAGAATTATGTATTAAACTTTTAAAAACCTTTGGTATAGCGCTAAGAAGTGTTATAAGTCTATAATTTGCAATGTAATTTTTTTCTACTTTTACATATCGGTATAGGTCTGTTCTCGTTGCCTAGACTTCTTACACTTTAACACCTAATCTGCACTATGCTGTTCTCTTTGCCAGATGTGACGAAATTTTACCATACATTTCGCTACACTTTCTGCACCTACTCTTGAGGTGGTGTAAAAGTTACACTTAGTGCAGGCAACGAGATCAGACCTACAATACTGCTCTTTTTCCACTCGTAAGTAAATATACAACAACGTAATGATAAATTGAAGAAAATATGTAAAGGCTCAACCAAAGTATAACAAAAAGATTGAAGAAATGATGGAGGTACCTTATCAGATTTCGCCCCTTAATGATATCAAGATTTTTTATTTAGATAAAATTTCCTTCCTTGAAAATACATATCATTTAAACCCATCGAACCTGAAACATTAGAAGTGTTATTTAAATCTTGATCTTGTTATTTAAATCTTGTTTATTTTTATAAACAGAGATAAAAAACAAAACGAAATGGTTTACAATTTTGACAGGACTATCACCTAATTTATAACTAAGATTTATAAACCAAGGAAGACGTTGATTTTTCTTGTTAATGTTAACATATTTCCAAAATGTTTTCGTACAGTCAATTGCACAGGTCTACAAGGTTTTTTTATGATATTGGAGTAGTTTCCCATGTATCTCGTCAAGATTTTAAGAAAAGTTGGAGTAAACACCCAAAAAACGTGTTTTTAACGGTACATATTTAATATTTTTTTCATAAACCTGATGTGCTAAAGACTTCTATTTAGTCTCAAATTAAAGCTTTATTCGTGCACTTTAAGACTCAAATTCGTAAGATCAAAAAAATGTAAAAGATTTTGAGAAAAGTGTGGGTAAAGACCCACAAAAATGGACTTTTGTCCATTTTTATTGCTAGATCATTTTGAAATCGAAAATCGTGTACAGCGCATAAAAATACAATAAAAACCACTCCAATAACCAAAAGAAGCAACATAAATTTTTTGAGGCTTATTATCCCCACTTTTTTCAACATCTTTCATTTTTTTATTTTAGTATTGTGGATCTTAAAGTATACGATTTAATCCGTAATTTAAAACTACATGAAAGTTTCTAGCACGTTAGGATAAGGAGAAAAAAAGACTCAAATTCCTAAAAAGGACATTTTTGGGGCTCTTTACCCCCACTTTTCTCAAAATCCTGACGTGATACGCAATTTGTGTTATCGAATTTGCAGTATTAGAAATATAATTATTATAGCATGTATTTGACAAAGATTTGCATCTTGGTCTCAAATTAGAAAATTTTAAGTAATTATCATTTGTTTTCAATTAAAGTCATGCGCAATCTTTTTTTCAATAACTAGTTTTTAAAGATCCAGTGAAAACCACGGCGGATAACTGGATTTATAGATACCATGTAGAGGAACAATCTGGTAAAAAGCATCATACAAAATATCTTAAAAATTTCAACGGCATCATTTACAATGTTTGTAGCTAGTTCTTGTTCCAATTTATTGCGTTCAAATAATCGACCGTCCTTGCATGATTACAATTTTTAAAATCAAATTTTAAATCAGTGTGTTCGGAACTTTGCAAGAGCACATGTTTTGTTGAAAAATTAATAAATAATGATGGGTGATAATTGTCAACAGCATCATTTGGTAAATTAACTCTAACATAAAAATAATCGCAAAAAACCAAATCAAGTAATGAATTATATATGTCGTAGGCAAATAGAAAAATCTGGCATTTAGTTTAATGCCTAGGCATTGAGCTAAATGCTGCCAAGTAGATAAATGAATCGTAAAAAATGGTTATTTTTCTATTTGCCTGAAATCAATTTGTCATTTAGCTTCTTGACTAGGCGTTAAGAAAATTTCCTAAGTAGCACCCAGCAAATAGAAAAATGAGAATATGTGCGTGTGTCACTCAACAGAAATATTTAAAAAAATATGTCAAATTTAATAAACAAAATTTTTTATTATCAATAATAATTATTTGTTTTATTTATTTATTGCGGCATGTAGAGGATTGATGGCACCATGCATACGAAATTGTCAGTTTCGGTTTCCCTTTTTCTATAACAGACCACTCTTGTCCAACTTGTAGAATTTCGTATTTCTTATGATAATAGTTATGTGAAAAATCTTTTTTCAAACCGCACTTAGAATTTTTTAAAACTGACTTCACTTCACTACAACCTTTAAGAACCTCCTTTCATTTTTCCAAATATAACTCTATCAACACAGGCCATTTTGATAAAATACAACTATTAGTTGATAAAATCGAAGAGAAACTAACTACGATTTACAATATTATAATATGGAAATCGTTGTTAGTCTCTCTTTGATTTTGTACAATATAAATACAATATAAATCTAATCATCAGTTTTCGAAAGTGTATATTTTAAATTTTCAATTGAAAACATAAATACTAATTTACAAACAAGCACTCGAATCTATCCCACGATTAATATTGCATTATATTGGAAATCTAAACGTCTAATTTTAGTTTTCTTTCTGAAATATTAAATATAATTCATTTTAATTGAAATGAGATCACAACGGCATAATTATTTTAAACACTGATTAAAAAAATTAATATCACATTTTTTTAATATATGTAAATTCGTTCTGTTGACGGTGTTGAGATGTTATCACATTTTTAGTGATGTCTTTTACTATTAAGAATTTCCATGGGAAACAGTTTTCGTCGATTATTTTATATACTTGCAAATGATATTCATAAAAACAATCTTGCATATGTTTGACAATGACTTTCAATTGGTTTTCTAAATTCACAAATAATGTGTGTACGAGATATAATTGTGTTCCATTTTTGCTGTGTTCTTCAATAACACAATTAGGTACAATTTTTTGAAAAAAAATTGTTTTTTGTTTTTTTGAAAGATCGGACAATGATATTCTCATAGAATTTTCATTCCTGAAAATGAATATGACCTTCAAAAGTGCCCATCACGTCGAGATTTTGAGAAAAATGGACACAAAGTTTCAAAAACCCTGTTTTCTGCCTTTTTTGATCACGTGTAGAGAATAATGCCGACATGCTAGAAGTCTCTAATTTGGCATATATTAAACCTTCAACTGTCAACTATAAGAATCAAATAAAAAAATTTCTGAATCAGTCAAAAATTTTTATATAACACAACTTTTTCTTGTGTGCGCGGGCGCTCTGCTTGTATAGAGCGGTACACTATAGCACTCTTATACTTTTAATTTAATTTGAGATATTTATTGTTATTTATCATTTTTGGGCTTGCTGAATGTTGCTGAGTCAATGTAAGGTCGTTATTATTATTATTTATTCAGAACTTTTTCGTTTTGATTCTTATAGTTGACAGTTCAAGCTTTAATTTAAGCCTGATTAGAAATTTCTAGCATGTCGGTATCATTCACTACACGTGATCAAAAAGGACAAAAACAGGGTTTTCTGAGACTTTGAGTTCATTTTCCTCAGAATCTCGACGTGATGGGCACTTTTAAGGATCATGTTCGTGTTCAGCGATGAAAATCCTATAAGAAAATCATTGTCTGATTTTTGAATCAGAGAAAAAATACCTTTTTATTCACCAGTGTTATAGAAAGAAATCTAACTTGTTATTCGAAAAATTTCTGATGATGAAATAAGATGACAATGTTCATTAAAATTTGGCACGTCTTTCTGCGTATAAAATGCCTTTATTGGACCTGTTAAAAAAATATATTTTTAACATTCTTTTAAAAGAAAACGATATTCAAAAATAAGTTGGTGTTTGAAAGCTATTGTACGACAAAAGTTAACGCGACTGATAGAGGTTTTAGTTTTTGCTTTTCTAATTCGATGGGTAGCTTTGAATCGGATGCTACTAATCTTTGAGAAAGGGTCAATTTCTCTCAATGCGCGAATAATGAAAAAAATGGATGTTTTGGTTTTTAGGATACAATGCTTTATGAAGTTTCAAATATTCTTTAATTAATACTGATAAAAATTTAAAAAATGATTTTTTAACAACAGTACTGATAACTATTTTGGGTAATGTTTTTAACTGCAAATACAAATCCCATTGTTGACAATTGATTGGAACAACGTCGCCAATAATCAAAGCTAATGATCTTACAAGTGTAACCATTTCATCATATGATATGATTAGGTATTCTTCTTATTACCGAATGACTTGACTTTTGATTGACAGTGAATTTTATAATTTTCGATAGTACGAAGTTCGCAATCCCTCTCTATTTTATTTGTAAACTCTTGATGATATCGAGTACTAAATAAAATAAACAAAAGATTATTTTCTATCTTCGATTGCATTTTTCTGTTAAACATGGAATGTTCAAATATATTGCTCCACATTTACCCAGACCTTTATGACTTCCTAAAGGATTATTATTTTCATAATCATTAAAATATATTATTAATGGTAGAACAATTTTTCTAGAAAAATTAGCAACTGTCTTTTTTTACAATTGCTCTTGAATTGTGCTTTTAAAAATTTCATTATGTTTATTTAAATTGTTCATATATTCAACCGTGTTTTAAAAATATTTGTCATTTCGAACAATAATTTTAGATCTTTGTGGATTGAAATAAATTGTGCTACAATAGAGACATTTTTTATGATATGCACTCCATTCCTTTAGACAAATTTTTTCCTTTCTCGTAGAAAATATTTTTCAGGCATAATTATAGTTTTCATTTTTTTAAACTGAGCAAATCGTTGACTCTCTGTCACTAAATTATCGAATGGTTTTGAAAAACTTTTCATTATATTGTAGATGTCAGTTTGAGAAACTGATTTATCATCTAAATTTCGTAAACTGAATAGTTCGAGTTTAAAGCTATCAAAAACTACCATTAATTACGACACATCTTGGACGATTTCGTTTGTTCTAGCACGCGAAACATTAGAATATCGATACATTTCAGCTGCAAACCTTATTTAAGTCTAATTATTAGAATTTAAATTTGATTCTAAAGTTTTCGTTAAAGTGTGTTTCTCTACAAATTTTGAACACGTGCGTTTAAAATATTATTGCTATCTTCGTATTCGTCACTGTCATTGCTAAAATTCTCTGCTACAAGTAAGTCATCAACAGATATTTGAGAGGAATTTTCGTATGTAGAATAAACAATGTAAATGACGTAAATCGACAAAGGTCGATTTATAATAGAATGTAATAATAGTAAAACTAATATTAAGACAGTATATTAGATACGAGAGCAAACGGTATTCAGATGCGTAAGGCAAAAATAATTATTCAGATAAATTAAACTTTTTTTAAAATTTTATAAATTAAAAAAATACAAGTTGTGTGTACTTTCTTTGTGAAACTATATTTTGTTACTAATAAACATTCCATGTTTTTGTTGTTTTAAAACTGAAATTTATTTCATCTGTGAACTATCTATTCAAGCCATACAATCCAGAATTCTCACAAAATTATATATTAGGCTGGATTGTGTAGAAAACATTTTATGGTCTTTCGAGCCTGATTAAAATAATTGATTACAGGTGAAGGTTAGCTGAAAGTTATAGGAAATAATTGAATTTATGAAGGGTTATAATATAATTGTAATTTTTAGAAGTTATTATAAATTTTTTACTTGTGTTCCGTAAACTTTCATACTTTTCTGTAAATAGAATTTTGTTAAAGAAAATAAATTTAATGTCAGTAAAATTGATAAACAGATACTTGTGTCCACCCTAAAAATGATACACCTTTCCGTAACACCCATGAGGAAATTAAAAATTTCTGCCATTTTGAATTTTGAAAAACTGACATTGGATTTGTCATCAGCGATCCTAAGAACTCCAGAGTGACAAGATTCAAACGAATGCAAAAAATTAAAAAAAAAACCGTCATATTGGAGCTGCCATTTTGAAAAACTGTCATTAGATTCGTATTCACCGACTCCGAAAACCCCGAGTATACATTTTGAATCAAGTTTGCATAGTTTTTGAATATTGATGTAAAATTTAATTTTTTTACTAAAATGAATTCACTATTTCCCAATTTTGCCTATCAATAGCATACTTAATAAAGGTTTAAAAAAATTTTAATTTTAAATGAAATATTTACAAAAATTATTGATTTTTTTAGGATGTTTTTTTAAAATGTACGCCATATTGGATTTTGTGTTGATCGAATCACTATTTTGACCCTAGAATTTTGAAGAGCGATTCCTAAAACCCCCTATACCTTATTGCTACTATAATTTATTACCTAAAAATACTTTAAGTCGTGTGTTGAAGTTTAAGTAAAAATTTTGGTCATTTGGGTGTTAGTGGGTTAATGACTACAACTCAGATAAATTTTTTTGTCATTTCCCAACTCATAGAAACTCTTCAGAAGGTTGTCCTCAACATACATCAAAAGTTGATTTCCTTCTTTCTTTTAATTCTGAATTTTAATAAATCATTAGATCAAAAAGAAGCTATTTTCTGCACAAAACAGCCTTAGTTGGTGGTATGTTCTCACCCGCTAATCGTTACACTTCGAACTTATAATACACCATCGATGATCCGTTTTAAGGAACTTCCCGGGCGCCAGGTAGGTAAACTACCCGCATCACGATGTGGAAATAAAACGGAGAACTTTCCTGGACTAGCTCTAGTCGAGTTCAATATTTTATTTGTACGAAGTTACTTTTATATTGAAACAATAGGGCGTGAGTCTTGCTCAGAGGAGAGAGACAAACACAATGAATTTAAAACACAAATAAAACGATTGAATAAAGAAAATTATTAGACTACACAAGTATATTATTTTCTTAAAAATCACTCTTCTTTTATTTTTAACTTCAAACTTTGTGATGAGAACTGAGAACTTCCACACGCCAGTGATTGTGTCGGTCGACCGAAAATGGCGGCGTCCTATCGGCTTGCCATGCGGTCTTTCTTCTCAATATTATTTCTCGGTCACACCGTGCACCGGTGATATACCCAAGACAACAAGGAAGATGGATCCTGGATAATAAGCTTTGATCCGGTCCAGACGAGTCATGCGCACCATGGGTTCGCTCCAGCAGCATGATAACAGGCCTAACATCTATTACAGGTGGTTGCCAGTTAACAGTAGATTTGTGCCCATTGGTTGACACGTTTTAGGTCGGTTGATAATTAAATAACAATAAATAAATTTATGTTTTATAATCAACCATAACGTGTGGAATTCTTTTGAGATAAACAATACATTTTTGTAAAACTCATCATTTAACTAAATAACAGTAAATAAATTTATGTTTTATAATCAACCATAACGTGTGGAATTCTTTTGAGATAAAGAATACATTTTTGTACAACTCAACATTTCTGTGTTATATCGATTCTATGTAATTTAAAGATATAATCATAATGTAAAAATGTTGAGTTCGATTCTTGTTGGATTACTTTTTGTAATCTGGGTCGTCTCACACAAAAAAATGAACAACACACTTTTATTATAAGAAAACTATTTATTTAGTTATATCTGTTTTTAAATACACACAGTTCTTTTTTATTCTTAATAGTTAAGGAACACGTTAGAATCACAGCGTTTGTTACGAAGGAATACATATATTTATAAACGACGCGTTGTTCGTAATTGTAATAGAGCAGCCTAGTGGCGCTGAACGTAACTAATAATATAAGGGCGGGCGTTTTCAAAATCTATCACTCCCTCTCGTTCGCTCTTATATTTTAAACTAAATTTCAATCTTTTTGTTAATAATAATAAACTTTTCTTTCGATGTAATGATCTCGTTCTTTGGTCACCTCATCGTATTTTAATTAGTATCTGAAAATAAACATAGCGTTAGACATCTGAATTCATGATTCTATTAACTAAGTTTTTGCGTAGATCAAATGATAAAGGTTTTGTAAACACATCAGCTAATTGTTCTTTAGAGCTTATCCACTTTATGGTAATGAGTTTTCTCTTAACACATTCTTTAACATGATGTTCTTTGACTTCAGTCATGTGTCTTAATATATTCCCACCACTTGTTTCGACACTGACACTCGCCGCCTTATTGTCACACCATAATGTCATGGGTAATAAAGGTTTATTTAAAATTAATTTTAATGAATTGTGCATTGCTATTAATTCTTGACTAGCTTCACTCATCGAAACGTATTCCGCTTGACAAGTCGACAAGGAAACATAATTTTGTTTATGAGTTCGCCATGTAATTGTATCTCCAAATCATTTAATTAAATAACCACTAGTTGTCAAAGAATTTTTGCAATCTGCAAAGCTTGCATCAGAATACGCTTCCAATTCCTCACCCTCACCTTTATATCTTAAGCATAACCCTTTCGTACCATTTAAATACCTGAATACTCTTTTTACCATTTTCCACTCACTTTCCGTGGGATTTACTTGATGCCTGCTTAATACATTAACTGCATAAGCAATGTCTGGTCTTGTCGCGCCTGCCAGATATAATAAGCTCCCTACGGCTTGTCTATATGGATAATTTTGTTTAGTTTCTGTATTTAGTAATGAATTATTATCAATGTTTTCTTCTTCTCTCATCTTTCTTTCTCTATTATTTACTTGTAGGGTATTCATTGGTGTTCTCTGAGGATGTGAATTATCAAATCCAAATTTCTTTAGCATTTTAGTTATAAATTTTTCTTGATGTAATTCAATAATTTTATTATTTTTATCATGATTAATTTGAATACTCAAAAATTCTTTGGGTTCACCAAGACTTACTAATTCAAATTCTTTGCTTAATTTATTTTTAACTTCTTCTAATTTTCTATCATCATTGCTCGCCATTATTATGTCATCTACTTAAACTACAAGAATCAATAATTTTTCTTTTTCTTTCCATAGAAATAAACATGGTTCTATATCTGAATTTTCTAAACCTACGCTCAATGCTGCTTTAGTGAATTTGTTATTCCATCTTTTCGAACTTATACGTAATCCATAAATCGCTTTTTCTAATTTGCACACCTTTTTTTTCTCTTTTCATTGCTGTGTTCTGTTCCTTGTGGTATTTCCATATATATCTCTTCTTCAACCTCACCATCCAAGAAAGCGGTTTTCACGTCAAATTGACATGCTTTTAGATTATATTTGTTGATTATTGCTAACACGGTTCGAACTAACGGTAATCTTGATACAGGTGCGTAAGTATCACTCAATTCATGCTTGTTTTTGTCTTTAAATCCTCTTATAACTAATCTCGCCTTGAATTTTTCGCATCCATTAATATCGATTTTCTTTTTAAACAACCATTTTGAATCAATTACTGTAATCTTTTTACCGTCTCTAGTTTTACTTGGTTTGTTTATTATTTTCCAGACTTTCATAATTTTTAATGACGTTAATTCCTCATCAACGGCCTTTTGCCAATCGTATTTGTTTGGTGAATTCATCGCTTCTTTAAAATTTACTGGGTTTGAATTGATTATTGCTAAAGGGTATTGCATGTTTCTTCATTTAATTCAATTTCATTTTCTTTAATTATGAGTGAAGACTCCTTTTCGATAATGTCAATATTCGTGTTTGTTTTTATTTGTTCATCTATTTGTGGTTTTATTTTTGTTGGTCTTCCCCTTTTTCGTTTAATCTCTCCTTCCGTTTTTGTTAATTCTCGTCTTTCATATTGTTCCTCATCAAATTTATTAAACCAATTACTTTTGTCTTTTTTATTTTCAATATGGGGAATATTGTTAATATCATTTCTTTTATATTTATCACCATATACTAATTTTTTATTGAATCTTACGTGTCGAATTTCATAAAATTTCCCATCTTCTAGTTTTAGTAATTGATAACCTGTCGGTGCATATCCAACTAATACTACGCGTCTACCCTCTGCTCGAAACTTTGGTCCTACTCTCCTTTGTACTTTAATATACGCAATACATCCGAATCTTTTTATTTGATTTATATTAAAGTTATGATTAGGATTGAATTTTTCCAAAGGAATTATCATATTGTTGGATTTATGAAGGGTCCGATTATATGCGTAAATAGCAGCTGATAAGGCTAAATCCCATTGATTTTCTGGTAATTTTGAGTCATACATATAGCAACGCACCTTCTTTTGTATTGTCTGATTGAATCTTTCTGATACACCGTTATGTTCTGGTGTATCCGGACATGCTAATTGTAATTCCGCACCTAATTCACGTAGAATTTCTAAAGTATAACCTCCAGTATACTCTGAGCCTTGGTTAGTTCTTAAGTAACACACCTTAGCATCTCGCCCTAATAAATTTCACGCGCTTCTTACAAAATATTTTAAACATTGACCTGTTTCACTCTTTGTTTTCATGGGATATGCCATTGCTAATCGCGAGTAATCATCTATAAATATCGATATAAATCGATATCCTTTTGGAAATGTTGCCGGTCAGATAGGACCCATTATGTCTGAATGAATGATTTGAAGAGGAGCAGTTACTCGATTTCGTGTTGATAAAAATGGTAATTTGTTAATTTTTGCAATTAAACACACCTCACATTTTGTAATTTTCTCATTAAAAACTACTGAATTTAATTCTTTGTTATCTGGGAATTTCTTTTGTAGTGATTTTAAGTATTCAATTGACGCATGACCAAATCGACTGTGCCATATAAGTGCTTTGTTATTTAATTCAATTTTATTATTTCATAAGGAACTCTCCTCTTCAGGTGATTCAATGATTGGTAATTCGTCAATATCGTGGAATTTTCTATCCCATATGGTAACATCAAAATTTGATTGTTCATATGGAACTTTGTTAGTTTTTTTTTCTCTTCTTTAATTACAGAATTACTTAAATTTTCTTCAGGTGATTTTTGAATGATTTCTTCGTTTGTTTCTTTACTTAAAATAATAAGATTATTATTTTTAATTGATTCTACTAGTTTTTCTTTATTTACTACGCTTCTTATCAAATACCTATGAATTTTATCCTCCCCTTCAGCTAAATTTACAAAAATATCTTTACTTATTATTTTATCAAAATTCTCATCGTTATTTGAAATACCTTTTATTTCTAATTCTATTTCCCAAAATGGTCTTTTATAAACACCTGTTAATAATTTTTCATTTGAAATGGGATCAAGTATGTCTATTTTCTCTTCATCTAAATATATTCCTAAACCCATTTCAGCAAATTTTCTCAAAGAAAGTAAATTTTCTTTTAATGCTTCAGCAAATAAAACTTTGTCAATTTTAAGTATTTCACCATTGTTTAATTTTATTTTGATTTTACCTAATCCCTAATCCCTAATAAATCCGCAGATTTATTTTTGTTTGCACATTTGATGATACCAGTTTCTGATTCATTAAAAGATTTAAATATGATTTTTGAATTGCTTAAATGATCTGTCGCACCTGAATCTGCTAAAAATCTCATTTTGATATTTTTGTCTATATTGTCATCTGTTGTATTGATATAAAATGTATTACTGTTTTTAAAAGAATTTTGTTGCTTACCCATTTTAATTTCATCCTGTTGTTTCGTTTGTTTATTCTGTTTTGGATTTTTATCATTGTTTCGTTGATTATTTTTGTATTGGCCCCTTTGATTGTTTTTAAACCCACCTCTATTTGCATTATCTCTCCCCCTTTTACCATAATTAGGATAAGTTGATTGTGATTGTCTTTTAAATCCACGCGCCTGATTAAGTGAATTAATATTTTGAGTTTTATACCTTGGATCTCCTCTTCCATAGCCTCTTTCTCTAGATGAATATCCAGATTGATTGTGCAATGTGGGACAATTGGCAGCAATGTGATTACCGAACTTATTGCATCGATAACATTTCTTTCCTTTGCCTTTGTTTGGACAATCCGCACCAATATGTCCGTGGTCTTGACATCCGTAACACCTTTTATTAACCTCTCCTGTTGCCATATTTACTGCTCGTATTTCTTTTTCCTCTTCTTTTTCACATCATGATGCCTCATCCTGCATATGTAAAAGTTTTAATTCTTCATAAGTAATACCTTTACCTTTTGTATTTCGAGAGACAAATTCAATTGTTTGTACAGAAGGTACTGAAACCATTATGGCATTAAAGAACGCATCTCTTTTCTCATCTTCAGAGAAAGAAACCGAATTTTGAGAATTTTCATAATTTCTGATAGTATCTTCGAATTTTTCTACGAATTCTCCCGCTGTAGTTTTTCCAAAGATATATTTCATATTATACAATTGTTTACGTACCGTGTGGGATTTTAAATTTGTTTCACATCTTTTAATTTCTGATAATTTTTCTAGTATTTCTTTTGGGTCTTGAAAATTTAAAACTTTCGCGTGATAATTACTGTCAAGATGATTAATTAAGATGTCTCTAACTTTGAATTTTTGTTCATTGAGTATTTTTTCATCTATTTCACTTAAATTAAATTTCTCATCAATGACGTGTAACAAATCGCATGATCTCAATTCCGATGTGAAATAATCACGGAAATGTTCGAATTTCATTGTTTTGTCAATTTGTAATCTCTTTTAAAAGTTGTCCCTCCTTTGTTTATTATTTCTAGTTTTACTATTTCATTAATGTTTTTAAATTTGTTTTCATTAGTGTTATTTTTATTATTTGAATTTTTTAAATTTAGATTTTTACAAGTTTCTTTTATTAAATTTACTAAATCAATTTTCGGTTCTTTATTTAAATCTGTTCCTTTCTCATCTAATGTTGAATCATTGTCACTCACCTGTTTTTCTTTTTCGTGTATTTTATTTTGAGCATTCTTGAATATTTTAGACGCATCAGACAACATGACAATCGCATCATTTGTTCTTCTGTTTTGTTTGACGTAGTCTTCTCTGAGTAAAATAGTTAGAGTTTTTAAGGTGTCTTCATGAATTCTTTCCCTTTTGTCCATTTTAATCTCTTCTCTAATTTGAGTAACTACTTTGGTTATTTGTTGAGTTGATTTAATGGATACAGCGCAGAAATTGTTGACAATTTCGATCAAGTTATCCATTTTATTTTCTTGGCTGTTCAATCTCGTCATTACTGAAAAATCGTTTTTATTAGGGTGAGGCATATGGGGAGGTGATACAAGTTTCTTTTGGATTTTAAATTTATCAGTATTAAAATTGCATTTTGTATCGCTAATTATGGCGGGTTTGGGTTTATTTTTATCAAACATTAAACTTTTTGTTTTTGTTTTACCAATTGTCAAAAGTTCAGTTTCTGAGTCATTCTTTTTTATTAGACTGTTGTTTGTCTCGCCTTTGAACTCTTCTTCCATCTCCTCATTTTTTGTCAACTCTCCATCCTCTCCTTTCTCTTCTATTTCCTTTCTCTCATCGTCCTGTTCAATTTCGATATCCATGAACTCATCTTCGACACTTGATTGTATGAACTCAGTAACTGAACTTCTCAAGAATGTCCTTGGCATTATTGTTGGTTAATCATTTAAGATCTTTTCCTCCGTCCACAGTTGGAGGGCCTCCCATTCAGCTTGGGTCATCATACGTTTTTCTAAACATTTCAAGGTTTTATTAATTTTTTTTGTTAAGGACTATGTTCTAGAGTCAGTTGACTGAACTCAAGTATGTCTGTCTCCAGAACAATCAAATACTTGGAAACTTGCACTGCTAAAAATCTTTGTATTTGATTTAGGATGTGTGAAAGAGTCTATCGAACGTCAAATAATCACTCCCACACAAACTTCTCGTTTCTATTTTAATTTTGTACCATCACTCTCGCATCTATTTGCCGGTATTTCTATCATTGTTATTCACATACCGATGCAAACATTTTTCTCTATTTTTTATTCATTTTAATATTACATTTAACACTTCTTTCGTTTTCAATAATTAAATAATTTTCTCACACCAATTATTAATTTGTTATTTTAATGTTCATTTAATTTTCTTAAACTCGTCTTTAAATTTATTTTCATGAACATTTTTCAAATATGTGCACGTGATTTTTGAAAATTATTTTTATATACATTTATATTTTTACTTACCAGACCTGGCTTCTTCCTTCAAAATTTCTTTTTCTATTTCAGACATTTTTCTCGTCTTTTTGTTTCTTAAAAAGAGTTTTTCCACGTGGTAGAAGCGTGGACGATTTTTTTCTTAATCCCTTTACTGGGCTCCCATAACCTGTTGGATTACTTTTTGTAATCTGGGTCGTCTCACACAAAAAAATGAACAACACACTTTTATTATAAAAAAACTATTTATTTAGTTATATCTGTTTTTAAATACACACAGTTCTTTTTGATTCTTAATAGTTAAGGAACACGTTTGAATCACAGCGTTTGTTACGAAGGAATACATATATTTATAAACGACGCGTTGTTTGTAATGGTAATAGAGCAGCCTAGTGGCGCTGAACGTAACTAATAATATAAGGGCGGGCGTTTTCAAAATCTATCAATTCTGGCTACCGTATTAAATTTATAATAATTATTCAGGAATAGATTGAATGAGTTTCGGCGAGAACTTATTTCTTATTCCCTTCACTGGGCTCCCATAACCTGTTGGATTACTTTTTGTAATCTGGGTCGTCTCACACAAAAAAATGAACAACACACTTTTATTATAAAAAACTATTTATTTAGTTATATCTGTTTTTAAATACACGCAGTTCTTTTTGATTCTTAATAGTTAAGGAACACGTTTGAATCACAGCGTTTGTTACGAAGGAATACATATATTTATAAACGACGCGTTGTTCGTAATGGTAATAGAGCAGCCTAGTGGCGCTGAACGTAACTAATAATATAAGGGCGGGCGTTTTCAAAATCTATCAATTCTGGCTACCGTATTTAATTTATAATAATTATTCAAGAATAGATTGAATGAGTTTCGGCGAGAACTTAATTCGGTTTTTATAACGTGATTATTTAAAATCAACGTTATAACTTCCCTTGGCCTAGCCGAAACATATCCCTTATCTTTATCGGTTATGTGACTAGAACATATCTCACTCGTTATCCAAATTTATTATTATTTATTGATAAACCCTTAATAACCCTTAAGTCTTTGTCGATCTAACAGGGTACGTGATGCTTTGGAAATGAAGGTTGTATTAAATCTATTACCTTATTACGTACAATGTCTGTCCTGCCTACCATTTGTTTTTCTTTCTTTAAACCGTTAGCTACCGTGATGCTCGGATTCTAATTCTGAGTGTATTTTAAGTAGGCTTCTCGAAGACTAAAGTGGGTCAATAGGTTAATATTGTCATTGACAAAAAAAATTTTTAACTCTTTAAATAGAAGAAGGCAACATAATTTCTTGTTAGTCTTATTATCTCTATCTCTATATAATTTTTAAGGTTGCATCTGTCTGGTAAAATTACAGATTAGACAACCCAATTAAGAGAAACAAAAGTTTTCAAGAATTATGAAAAAAATTAAATCTAATTCTTGAAAATATGTACATTAACGAAAATTAATATCTTTTTTGTTGTTGTTATTCATTTTACTATCTGAATCTAAACAAAGATGACTATTCTGCGATACTTATTTGCAAATGCGAGTTCTATCTTCAAGAGATTCCTTTTATGGGCTATCTCTTTCTCCCCCATCCCTAGGTTCTCTGTAGGGGACCAAGAGTTTTATAGGGAACCTACCTAGCGATCTACCTTCATGTGTCGCGATTTCGTATACGTAAGGTCCTAAAATTCGTGTTACAGTGAACGGTCCTTGGTTTTTTCCACCGAATGCCCATGTGATTTTTCTACTAGCGGAAGAAGTTACTTGTTTCTTGCACATTACTTTATCTCCTACTTGGAATATTACGTTTTGGCGTCTTTTGCCATATTGAACTTTTTGTCTACTAAATGCGCTGTCTATTTGTAGTATGCTTCAGTTAACCCTTCGAACGCTTGATTTACATATTCCGTACCGTTATCCAAAACTAGTACTTGGGGGGCTCCCCATCGGTTAAAAATTAAGTCTTTGAAAGCTTTAATGATCCCAAGGTGACCTGCATGGGGTTCGCAATGTGTCTCGTTACACACCACTTTTCTTTGTTCTTTAGGAATAACTAATTTCCACCCGTCGAGGTCGTCGATTACCGAATAAATTAGCGGGTTTAGGTGATAACTATAAAGTTTACCGTCATCGTAAACCCTCGCGGTTTACAATAAATCCTAGATACTTTGCGGACGTGACTCCAAACTTACTTTTCTCAGGATTAATTTTAAGACCTGCCGCTTGTAAACGATCTATAACTACTTTAAGCCTTTCTTTATGTTCTTCTAGTGTTTCTGTTACTATCACTATATCGTCTAGATACGCGTAAACGTATCTGATGATAACCCCATTTCAGATCTAAGGTCGTAATATACTTGGCTTTTCTGAGCTTTTTCAGTATCATGTCCATTTTGGCAGCGGATAAGCGTCAGTTTTGGCTATTCTATTAAGCTTACGGAAGTATATGCATAATCGGTATATTCGGTTCGCTTTTCGTAACGCGTCGTCGTGCATTGCTTTCAATACTTTCGGCGACACCACGTAATACCGTTGTTTAATAGCTGGGTGATTCTCTACGTCGATATCAAGAAAACTTACTTTTTAAATCTATAAAAATGCACTTTGCGAGTAATTCGGTTTTTCAAACTTTTTTTGGTACATTTTTTCGGTTCGCGGACCTATTGTCAGTGCGACCAGAACTTTATATTGTATTCACAGAAAAAAAAGAAAATGAAGAAAGTAGAAGGTGAAAATTTCACTAAATTTTAAGATAACACACAGCCCCGTAATTTGCAATTCTTTTGTCTCGAGTGTGAAAATATTACTGAAAATTATAAGATGGAAAATCCAACATGATTTGAAATTGAAATAGGCATTGGCTTGGAAAATATACAAAAACTTCTTTTACAACCAGTTGGTATCACAAAAGCGAAGATGAACGCTATAAAAAGATTAATGACTTATATTTCTAGTTTTTATCAAATATTAAACAATCTTACCAGAAACCTTCTTAATTTTTTAATCAACAACTTTCTCACTGGAAGTTTGTCATGTTAAAAATTTGTTTAGATAATCGAAGAGAGAAACAAAGAAATTACGCTTTTACTATTTTGGTCCTTGTTTCTGTTTGTTTTGGTGAGTTAAAATTAAATTCTTAAAATCTAATAATTTTTCAAATCATAAAGTTAATCCAGCTCAAAGGATTTTCAAAAATCTTAATTATGTAAAAAGTTATAGGTAAATTTCGAAAAGTGACGTCACAACCCTCAAAAATCGCCTAGAAGAGAAAGAAGAAATTTAAAAAAAAAATTTTCAACATTTTGGATTCAGCATGTAGCCAAACTCAAATTGCTCTAACTTTTTTAATAATTATCCGATTTAGCTCATATTACGATTTTCTGACTTGTTAGGCCTTTCTGCAATGAATGCTTAGTGACAAAATTGTCGCAAAAATTTTTTTCTATGTTTTTATTGCAAAAAAATCAATTATATGATTTTTTCAATGACAGAAAGTTGGGATTTTTTTGCTCTAACTTTTCTCTATTCTTAAAAAATTAGGTCATTTTGTAGACTCACATTCTTGGGAAGTACATTTACTCAAATTCTAGAGGGCGACACATTTAAAAACTTTTTTGCAATTTTTTGCAAAACTAAAAAAAAATTTTGCGATAATTTATTTTTTTTTGCAAGAAACTGGTAGACTGGTCCCCCAGGAGGATCCAGCTCAAAGGATTTTCAAAAATCTTATTTATGTTATAAGTTATAGGTAAATTTCGAAAAGTGACGTCACAACCCTCAAAAATCGCCTAGAAGAGAAAGAAGAATTTTTAAAATAATTTTCAACATTTTGGATTCAGCATGTAGCCAAACTCAAATTGCTCTAACTTTTTTAATAATTATCCGATTTAGCTCATATTACGATTTTCTGACTTGTTAGGCCTTTTTTGCAATGAATGCTTAGTGTTACGTCCGTAACTTCTGGTTAATTTACTAATTTCAATATAATATTTATGCATGTATTTTCTTATTGTATTCTACTTATATTATATTATTAGTATATTTTACGTATTTTATATTATTGTATTCTGCATATTTTTAACATATGGCAATGGTTATTATATATTTTAAAACAAAATACAAATTGTAACAAATATACAAGAAAAGACTAATATTTTAGTTCATGTAAAAAGAATAATGATACCGCATCAAAAACATGACCTTTCCAACAAATTTTGACAAGCGAGTGAAGATAATATTAGAGAGAGAGAAGATTATGTAAACAAGCGACGAACAAGCAAGAGGAAAATTATCTGTTCCCCCCTCAGCCTGGCAGTTTTTCTACACAATTCCCAAATCTACGAGGGACGACAGTCGCCCGTTATCGCCACTTACATTAACAAATATTGACACGTGTATGTTTTCAAAAAGTAAACGGAGAGGAAGCGGGAGGAAAAATCATCAGTCGCCGAGAGCAGTTTTCTACACAATTCCCAAATCGACGAGGGATGGGGGAGTCGCCCGTTACTCCCACTTAAACCAATATCAACACGTGCCTGATTTTAAAGCATTACACTTATGAGGAACGTTTTATATAAAAAGGGAGACAATTTCTGGTTAGATCAGAGAGTAATTTTTTGGAAATCAGCAGTATTCATCTAATCGTCAACAAGTGAACAGTCTCCCAGTATACCTTTGAACATTATTCAAAAGTGAATTCCCAGTAAACCTTAGAACATTATTTAAAAGTGAATTCCCAGTAAACCATCGAGTATAATTAAAAAGTGATCTCCAAGTATTAATTTAAACATATTTCATTACAAGTGAATTATTCCCCAAGTATTAATTTGAATTTAGTTTCAAATCAACACCCCATTCATCGATTTTCGAAATATAACCTTTATCAATTTCGAAAAATATAAATTTGGAAATTCTTTCGAGTATCTGCAAACTCTAATATTGAAATATCACATTCCAAATTTCGAAATATCGAAATTTGCTTAGGAGGCGACAACTGTCTGGGACTAGCAGATATTTTTCGGAATACAATACACTATCTCATTAGTGTAAACACCAGCACAAATACTCCACCATTAAGGACTACAATTAGGCGGTCCCTTTTCGTCTAGTGCTCATCACCACTCAAGATTGGATTACAAGATAATCATCACATCACAAGTAATCGTTATTCTTAAAGTAAGATTCATAATTTTGTACTCATTGTATTTTTGTCAACTCTTTTCTTTCTTGTTGGTTTTTAAATAAATTATTCTCTCACAACATTTAGTAGGCTCATAGACTTATCCTCATCCCAAATTTGATTTATTTATGAAACTAATTTAAAACGAGGAACGTTAGGCATATTTATAAAGGTTTCTCGTTTTGACGTAACAGAAGCCCTTATTAATTTTGGTGCATCGGCCCGGGAAAATTATAAAGTCGATTAGCTATAATTTTGTCAAAATTTTAATGAATATAACTTTTTAATTTACTAAAATTTTTAATAAATCAATGAGTATACCAATTGTTAAAAAAAGGTGAATTTTTTTTCATTAATAGTAGCAAATAATATCATCATACAATATTAAGAATAATTAATGACATTTCATATTTTCATTTAAATTGGTACATTTTATATTGATTGATAACACTATACAAGATTTAAGTCGCAAGGTGCATTCATAAATATATTTTATATTGGTTTTAATGAATAGGGGTTCGAGTCCTCTTAACTTATAATTTTTAAAGTTGCAAGGTGCATTCTTAAAATAAATCCAGTATTATATTAATGAATAGGGGTTCGAGTCCTCTTGATTTATGGAATTTTTTGTCTTGTATATGAATCATTTTAATATTTAATTTGTGCTAAACTAAATTTTGTTTTATTCTTTAAATTGTGATTTGTTATTATTGTTATTTGTTTAAAAAATTTTATCGTCCTGAAGCTTAAAAAATTAACAATAAAAGAAAAGTATATTTTATATTCAAGAAACAAGATTGACAATTTTACAATTATTGCGTAAAATTTTAAATTTGGATATTATGCAATCTTTTAATGTCTTCTTCGAATAAAAATACAACCGATTCCTCACATTTAACTCGCTCTCAAATAAAAAATAATCCAGAATTGTTATTAAATTCAGGAATTCCTTATTATAAAGAAAAACCACACACAAGTACACCTAGGTATTCTAAAGAAAATCCTGATTCCGAAGAAATACATAGAGAGTTTGACTCGGGTTTTGTTAATTCTAACCTTTTTGACACTGACGATAATTCTTCAGAAACTGACGATAACGACAGCAAAGATTCTATATTAGAAGAAACTCTAGTAGAACAACATTTAGGAAATCAGTCTCAAGCAAATTTAGGTTTAAATAATCCATTAGTTGACGAAGTTGAAACAAGCGAACACTCTGAAAACGATTCTTTTGATAGCACTAGAGACAGTAACGATTTTGAAGAATACATGGCGCTTCCAAACAATCAGCAAGTATCTTTACGCGATGCATTAGAAACTATACCAATGTTTGGCGGAAAAAATATTCCATTATCTATATTTATTGAAAGTTGTTTAGAAGCAAAATCTATGCTTCCTGAAAATGCACAAGTGCAAACAAATTTAGTAAAATTAATTAGGAGTCGAATTTCGGGTGAAGCACGAAGAATTATAATAGGAAATAATTTTAATATCAATCAATTATATGATTTTTTCAATGACAGAAAGTTGGGATTTTTTTGCTCTAACTTTTCTCTATTCTTTAAAAATTAGGTCATTTTGTAGATTTACATTCTTGGGAAGTACATTTACTCAAATTCTAGGGGGCGAAACATTCAAAAAATTATTTGCAATTTTTTGCAAAACTAAAAAAAAATTTTGCGAAAATTTATTTTTTTTGCAAGAAACTAGTAGACTGGTCCCCCAGGAGGATCCAGCTCAAAGGATTTTTAAAAATCTTAATTATATAAAAAGTTATAGGTAAATTTCGAAAAGTGACGTCACAACCCTCAAAAATCGCCTAGAAGAGAAAGAAGAATTTTTAAAAAAAAATTTTCAACATTTTGGATTCAGCATGTAGCCAAACTCAAAATGCTCTAACTTTTTTAATAAGTATCCGATTTAGCTCATATTACGATTTTCTGACTTGTTAGGCCTTTCTGCAATGAATGCTTAGTGACAAAATTGTCGCAAAAATTTTTTTCTATGTTTTTATTGCAAAAAAATCAATTATACGATTTTTTCAATGACAGAATGTTGGGATTTTTTGCTCTAACTCTTCTCTATTCTTTAAAAATTAGGTCATTTTGTAGATTCACATTCTTGGGAAGTACATTTATTCAAATACTAGGGGGCGACACATTCAAAAAATTATTTGCAATTTTTTGCAAAACTAAAAAAAAATTTTGCGAAAATTTATTTTTTTGCAAGAAACTGGTAAACTGGTCCCCCAGGAGGATCCAGCTCAAAGGATTTTCAAAAATCTTATTTCTGTTAAAAGTTATAGGTAAATTTCGAAAAGTGACGTCACAACCCTCAAAAATCGCCTAGAAGAGAAAGAAGAATTTTTAAAAAAAAGTTCAACATTTTAGATTCAGCATGTAGCCGAACTCAAATTGCTCTAACTTTTTTAATAAGTATCCGATTTAGCTCATATTACGATTTTCTGACTTGTTAGGCCTTTCTGCAATAAACTCTTAGTGACAAAATTCCCGCAAAAATTTTTTTCTATGTTTTTATTGCAAAAAAATCAATTATTCGATTTTTTCAATGACAGAAGGTTGGGATTTTTTTGCTCTAACTTTTCTCTATTCTTTAAAAATTAGGTCATTTTGTAGATTTACATTCTTGGGAAGTACATTTACTCAAATTCTAGAGGGCGACACATTTAAAAACTATTTTGCAATTTTTTGCAAAACTTAAAAAAAAGTTTTGCGAAAATTTATTTTTTTTGCAAGAAACTGATAGACTGGTCCCCCAGGAGGATCCAGCTCAAAGGATTTTCAAAAATCTTATTTATGTTAAAAGTTATAGGTAAATTTCGAAAAGTGACGTCACAACCCTCAAAAATCGCCTAGAAGAGAAAGAAGAATTTTTAAAAAAAATTTCAACATTTTGGATTCAGCATGTAGCCGAACTCAAATTGCTCTAACTTTTTTAATAAGTATCCGATTTAGCTCATATTACGATTTTCTGACTTGTTAGGCCTTTCTGCAATAAACTCTTAGTGACAAAATTCCTGCAAAAATTTTTTTCTATGTTTCTATTGCAAAAAAATCAATTATATGATTTTTTCAATGACAGAAAGTTGGGATTTTTTTGCTCTAACTTTTCTCTATTCTTTCAAAATTAGGTCATTTTGTAGATTCACATTCTTGGGAAGTACATTTACTGAAATTCTAGGGGCGCCACATTCAAAAAATTATTTGCAATTTTTTGCAAAACTAAAAAAAAATTTTGCCATAATTTATTTTTTTTGCAAGAAACTGGTAGACTGGTCCCCCAGGAGGATCCAGCTCAAAGGATTTTCAATAATCTTATTTATGTTAAAAGTTATAGGTAAATTTCGAAAAGTGACGTCACAACCCTCAAAAATCGCCTAGAAGAGAAAGAAGAATTTTTAAAAAAATTTTCAACATTTTGGATTCAGCATGTTGCCAAACTCAAATTGCTCTAACTTTTTTAATAAGTATCCGATTTAAATCATATTACGATTTTCTGACTTGTTAGGCCTTTCTGCAATGAATGCTTAGTGACAAAATTGTCGCAAAATTTTTTTCTATGTTTTTATTGCAAAAAAATCAATTATATGATTTTTTCAATGCCAGAAAGTTGGGATTTTTTTGCTCTAACTTTTCTCTATTCTTTAAAAATTAGGTTATTTTGTAGATTCACATTCTTGGGAAGTACATTTACTCAAATTCTAGGGGGCGCCACATTCAAAAAATTATTTGCAATTTTTTGCAAAACTAAAAAAAAATTTTGCCATAATTTATTTTTTTTGTAAGAAACTGGTGGACTGGTACCCCAGGAGGATCCAGCTCAAAGGATTTTCAATAATCTTATTTATGTTAAAAGTTATAGGTAAATTTTGAAAAGTGACGTCACAACCCTCAAAAATCGCCTAGAAGAGAAAGAAGAATTTTTAACAAAATTTTCAACATTTTGGATTCAGCATGTAGCCAAACTCAAATTGCTCTAACTTTTTTAATAAGTATCCGATTTAGCTCATATTACGATTTTCTGACTTGTTAGGCCTTTCTGCAATAAACTCTAAGTGACAAAATTCCTGCAAAAATTTTTTTCTATGTTTTTATTGCAAAAAAATCAATTATATGATTTTTTCAATGACAGAAAGTTGGGATTTTTTTGCTCTAACTTTTCTCTATTCTTTAAAAATTAGGTCATTTTGTAGAATCACATTCTTGGGAAGTACATTTATTCAAATTCTAGGGGGCGACACATTCAAAAAATTATTTGCATTTTTTTGCAAAACTAAAAAAAAATTTTGCCATAATTTATTTTTTTTGCAAGAAACTGGTAGACTGGTCCCCCAGGAGGATCGAGCTCAAAGGATTTTCAAAAATCTTATTTATGTTAAAAGTTATAGGTAAATTTCGAAAAGTGACGTCACAACCCTCAAAAATCGCCTAGAAGAGAAAGAAGAATTTTTAAAAAAATTTTCAACATTTTGGATTCAGCATGTAGCAAAACTCAAAATGCTCTAACTTTTTTAATAAGTATCCGATTTAGCTCATATTACGATTTTCTGACTTGTTAGGCCTTTCTGCAATAAACTCTTAGTGACAAAATTGTCGCAAAAATTTTTTTCTATGTTTTTATTGCAAAAAAATCAATTATATGATTTTTTCAGTGACAGAAAGTTGGGATTTTTTTGCTCTAACTTTTCTCTATTCTTTAAAAATTAGGTCATTTTGTAGAATCACATTCTTGGGAAGTACATTTATTCAAATTCTAGGGGGCGACACATTCAAAAAATTATTTGCAATTTTTTGCAAAACTAAAAAAAATTTTGCGAAAATTTATTTTTTTTGCAAGAAACTGGTAGACTGGTCCCCCAGGAGGATCCAGCTCAAAGGATTTTTAAAAATCTTAATTATGTAAAAAGTTATACATAAATTTCGAAAAGTGACGTCACAACCCTCAAAAATCGCCTAGAAGAGAAAGAAGAATTTTTAACAAAATTTTCAACATTTTGGATTCAGCATGTAGCCAAACTCAAAATGCTCTAACTTTTTTAATAAGTATCCGATTAACTCATATTACGATTTTATGACTTGTTAGGCCTTTCTGCAATAAACTCTTAGTGACAAAATTCCCGCAAAAATTTTTTTCTATGTTTTTATTGCAAAAAAATCAATTTTACGATTTTTTCAGTGACAGAAAGTTGGGATTTTTTTGCTCTAACTTTTCTCTATTCTTTAAAAATTAGGTCATTTTGTAGATTCACATTCTTGGGAAGTACATTTACTCAAATTCTAGGGGGCGCCACATTCAAAAAATTATTTGCAATTTTTTGCAAAACTAAAAAAAATTTTGCGAAAATTTATTTTTTTTGCAAGAAACTGGTAGACTGGTCCCCCAGGAGGATCCAGCTCAAAGGATTTTCAAAAATCTTATTTATGTTAAAAGTTATAGGTAAATTTCGAAAAATGACGTCACAACCCTCAAAAATCGCCTAGAAGAGAAAGAAGAATTTTTAAAAAAATTTTCAACATTTTGGATTCAGCATGTAGCCAAACTCAAATTGCTCTAACTTTTTTAATAAGTATCCGATTTAGCTCATATTACGATTTTCTGACTTGTTAGGCCTTTCTGCAATAAACTCTTAGTGACAAAATTCCTGCAAAAATTTTTTTCTATGTTTTTATTGCAAAAAAATCAATTATATGATTTTTTCAATGACAGAAAGTTGGGATTTTTTTGCTCTAACTTTTCTCTATTCTTTAAAAATTAGGTCATTTTGTAGAATCACATTCTTGGGAAGTACATTTATTCAAATTCTAGGGGGCGACACATTCAAAAAATTATTTGCAATTTTTTGCAAAACTAAAAAAAATTTTGCGAAAATTTATTTTTTTTGCAAGAAACTGGTAGACTGGTCCCCCAGGAGGATCCAGCTCAAAGGATTTTTAAAAATCTTAATTATGTAAAAAGTTATACATAAATTTCGAAAAGTGACGTCACAACCCTCAAAAATCGCCTAGAAGAGAAAGAAGAATTTTTAAAATAATTCTCAACATTTTGGATTCAGCATGTAGCCGAACTCAAATTGCTCTAACTTTTTTAATAAGTATCCGATTTAGCTCATATTACGATTTTCTGACTTGTTAGGCCTTTCTGCAATGAATGCTTAGTGACAAAATTGTCGCAAAAATTTTTGTCTATGTTTTTATTGCAAAAAAATCAATTATATGATTTTTTCAATGCCAGAAAGTTGGGATTTTTTTGCTCTAACTTTTCTCTATTCTTTAAAAATTAGGTTATTTTGTAGATTCACATTCTTGGGAAGTACATTTACTCAAATTCTAGGGGGCGCCACATTCAAAAAATTATTTGCAATTTTTTGCAAATCTAAAAAAATTTTGCGAAAATTTATTTTTTTTGCAAGAAACTGGTAGACTGGTCCCCTAGGAGGATCCAGCTCAAAGGATTTTCAAAAATCTTATTTATGTTAAAAGTTATAGGTAAATTTCGAAAAATGACGTCACAACCCTCAAAAATCGCCTAGAAGAGAAAGAAGAATTTTTAAAAAAAATTTCAACATTTTGGATTCAGCATGTAGCCAAACTCAAATTGCTCTAACTTTTTTAATAAGTATCCGATATTGCTCATATTACGATTTTCTGACTTGTTAGGCCTTTCTGCAATAAACTCTTAGTGACAAAATTCCTGCAAAAATTTTTTTCTATGTTTTTATTGCAAAAAAATCAATTATATGATTTTTTCAATGACAGAAAGTTGGGATTTTTTTGCTCTAACTTTTCTCTATTCTTTAAAAATTAGGTCATTTTGTAGATTTACATTCTTGGGAAGTACATTTACTCAAATTCTAGAGGGCGACACATTTAAAAACTATTTTGCAATTTTTTGCAAAACTTAAAAAAAAGTTTTGCGAAAATTTACTTTTTTTGCAAGAAACTGGTAGACTGGTCCCCCAGGAGGATCCAGCTCAAAGGATTTTTAAAAATCTTAATTATGTAAAAAGTTATACATAAATTTCGAAAAGTGACGTCACAACCCTCAAAAATCGCCTAGAAGAGAAAGAAAAATTTTTAAAAAAATTTCAACATTTTGGATTCAGCATGTAGCCAAACTCAAATTGCTCTAACTTTTTTAATAAGTATCCGATTTAGCTCATGTTACGATTTTCTGACTTGTTAGGCCTTTCTGCAATAAACTCTTAGTGACAAAATTCCCGCAAAAATTTTTTTCTATGTTTTTATTGCAAAAAAATCAATTATACGATTTTTTCAATGACAGAATGTTGGGATTTTTTTGCTCTAACTTTTCTCTATTCTTTAAAAATTAGGTCATTTTGTAGATTCACATTCTTGGGAAGTACATTTACTCAAATTCTAGGGGGCGACACATTCAAAAAATTATTTGCAATTTTTTGCAAAACTAAAAAAAATTTTGCGAAAATTTATTTTTTTTGCAAGAAACTGGTAGACTGGTCCCCCAGGAGGATCCAGCTCAAAGGATTTTTAAAAATCTTAATTATGTAAAAAGTTATACATAAATTTCGAAAAGTGACGTCACAACCCTCAAAAATCGCCTAGAAGAGAAAGAAGAATTTTTAAAAAAATTTTCAACATTTTGGATTCAGCATGTAGCCAAACTCAAATTGCTCTAACTTTTTTAATAAGTATCCGATTTAGCTCATATTACGATTTTCTGACTTGTTAGGCCTTTCTGCAATAAACTCTTAGTGACAAAATTGTCGCAAAAATTTTTTTCTATGTTTTTATTGCAAAAAAATCAATTATATGATTTTTTCAATGACAGAATGTTGGGATTTTTTTGCTCTAACTTTTCTCTATTCTTTAAAAATTAGGTCATTTTGTAGATTTACATTCTTGGGAACTACATTTACTCAAATTCTAGAGGGCGACACATTTAAAAACTATTTTGCAATTTTTTGCAAAACTAAAAAAAAATTTTGCGAAAATTTATTTTTTTTGCAAGAAACTGGTAGACTGGTCCCCCAGGAGGATCCAGCTCAAATGATTTTTAAAAATCTTAATTATATTAAAAGTTATAGGTAAATTTCGAAAAGTGACGTCACAACGCTCAAAAATCGCCTAGAAGAGAAAGAATAATTTTAAAAAAAATTTTCAACATTTTGGATTCAGCATGTAGCCAAACTCAAATTGCTCTAACTTTTTTAATAAGTATCCGATTTAGCTCATATTACGATTTTCTGACTTGTTAGGCCTTTCTGCAATGAATGCTTAGTGACAAAATTGTCGCAAAAATTTTTTTCTATGTTTTTATTGCAAAAAAATCAATTATATGATTTTTTCAATGACAGAAAGTTGGGATTTTTTTGCTCTAACTTTTCTCTATTCTTTAAAAATTAGGTCATTTTGTAGATTTACATTCTTGGGAACTACATTTACTCAAATTCTAGAGGGCGACACATTTAAAAACTATTTTGCAATTTTTTGCAAAACTAAAAAAAAATTTTGCGAAAATTTATTTTTTTTGCAAGAAACTGGTAGACTGGTCCCCCAGGAGGATCCAGCCCAAATGATTTTTAAAAATCTTAATTATATTAAAAGTTATAGGTAAATTTCGAAAAGTGACGTCACAACGCTCAAAAATCGCCTAGAAGAGAAAGAATAATTTTTAAAAAAATTTTCAACATTTTGGATTCAGCATGTAGCCAAACTCAAATTGCTCTAACTTTTTTAATAAGTATCCGATTTAGCTCATATTACGATTTTCTGACTTGTTAGGCCTTTCTGCAATAAACTCTTAGTGACAAAATTCCTGCAAAAATTTTTTTCTATGTTTTTATTGCAAAAAAATCAATTATATGATTTTTTCAATGACAGAAAGTTGGGATTTTTTTGCTCTAACTTTTCTCTATTCTTTAAAAATTAGGTCATTTTGTAGAATCACATTCTTGGGAAGTACATTTATTCAAATTCTAGGGGGCGACACATTCAAAAAATTATTTGCAATTTTTTGCAAAACTAAAAAAAAATTTTGCGAAAATTTATTTTTTTTGCAAGAAACTGGTAGACTGGTCCCCCAGGAGGATCCAGCTCAAAGGATTTTTAAAAATCTTAATTATGTAAAAAGTTATACATAAATTTCGAAAAGTGACGTCACAACCCTCAAAAATCGCCTAGAAGAGAAAGAAGAATTTTTAAAATAATTCTCAACATTTTGGATTCAGCATGTAGCCGAACTCAAATTGCTCTAACTTTTTTAATAAGTATCCGATTTAGCTCATATTACGATTTTCTGACTTGTTAGGCCTTTCTGCAATGAATGCTTAGTGACAAAATTGTCGCAAAAATTTTTTTCTATGTTTTTATTGCAAAAAAATCAATTATATGATTTTTTCAATGACAGAAAGTTGGGATTTTTTTGCTCTAACTTTTCTCTATTCTTTAAAAATTAGGTCATTTTGTAGATTCACATTCTTGGGAAGTACATTTACTCAAATTCTAGGGGGCGCCACATTCAAAAAATTATTTGCAATTTTTTGCAAATCTAAAAAAATTTTGCGAAAATTTATTTTTTTTGCAAGAAACTGGTAGACTGGTCCCCTAGGAGGATCCAGCTCAAAGGATTTTCAAAAATCTTATTTATGTTAAAAGTTATAGGTAAATTTCGAAAAATGACGTCACAACCCTCAAAAATCGCCTAGAAGAGAAAGAAGAATTTTTAAAAAAAATTTCAACATTTTGGATTCAGCATGTAGCCAAACTCAAATTGCTCTAACTTTTTTAATAAGTATCCGATATTGCTCATATTACGATTTTCTGACTTGTTAGGCCTTTCTGCAATAAACTCTTAGTGACAAAATATCTGCAAAAATTTTTTTCTATGTTTTTATTGCAAAAAAATCAATTATATGATTTTTTCAATGACAGAAAGTTGGGATTTTTTTGCTCTAACTTTTCTCTATTCTTTAAAAATTAGGTCATTTTGTAGATTCACATTCTTGGGAAGTACATTTACTCAAATTCTAGGGGGCGCCACATTTAAAAAACTATTTTGCAATTTTTTGCAAAACTTAAAAAAAAGTTTTGCGAAAATTTACTTTTTTTGCAAGAAACTGGTAGACTGGTCCCCCAGGAGGATCCAGCTCAAAGGATTTTTAAAAATCTTAATTATGTAAAAAGTTATACATAAATTTCGAAAAGTGACGTCACAACCCTCAAAAATCGCCTAGAAGAGAAAGAAAAATTTTTAAAAAAATTTCAACATTTTGGATTCAGCATGTAGCCAAACTCAAATTGCTCTAACTTTTTTAATAAGTATCCGATTTAGCTCATGTTACGATTTTCTGACTTGTTAGGCCTTTCTGCAATAAACTCTTAGTGACAAAATTCCCGCAAAAATTTTTTTCTATGTTTTTATTGCAAAAAAATCAATTATACGATTTTTTCAATGACAGAATGTTGGGATTTTTTTGCTCTAACTTTTCTCTATTCTTTAAAAATTAGGTCATTTTGTAGATTCACATTCTTGGGAAGTACATTTACTCAAATTCTAGGGGGCGACACATTCAAAAAATTATTTGCAATTTTTTGCAAAACTAAAAAAAAATTTTGCGAAAATTTATTTTTTTTGCAAGAAACTGGTAGACTGGTCCCCCAGGAGGATCCAGCTCAAAGGATTTTTAAAAATCTTAATTATGTAAAAAGTTATACATAAATTTCGAAAAGTGACGTCACAACCCTCAAAAATCGCCTAGAAGAGAAAGAAGAATTTTTAAAAAAATTTTCAACATTTTGGATTCAGCATGTAGCCAAACTCAAATTGCTCTAACTTTTTTAATAAGTATCCGATTTAGCTCATATTACGATTTTCTGACTTGTTAGGCCTTTCTGCAATAAACTCTTAGTGACAAAATTCCCGCAAAAATTTTTTTCTATGTTTTTATTGCAAAAGAATCAATTATACGATTTTTTCAATGACAGAATGTTGGGATTTTTTTGCTCTAACTTTTCTCGATTCTTTAAAAATTAGGTCATTTTGTAGATTCACATTCATGGGAAGTACATTTACTCAAATTCTAGGGGGCGACACATTCAAAAAATTATTTGCAATTTTTTGCAAAACTAAATAAAAATTTTGCGAAAATTTATTTTTTTTTGCAAGAAACTAGTAGACTGGTCCCCCAGGAGGATCCAGCTCAAAGGATTTTCAATAAACTTATTTATGTTAAAAGTTATAGGTAAATTTCGAAAAGTGACGTCACAACCCTCAAAAATCGCCTAGAAGAGAAAGAAGAATTTTTAAAAAAATTTTCAACATTTTGGATTCAGCATGTAGCCAAACTCAAATTGCTCTAACTTTTTTAATAAGTATCCGATTTAGCTCATATTACGATTTTCTGACTTGTTAGGCCTTTCTGCAATGAATGCTTAGTGACAAAATTGTCGCAAAAATTTTTTTCTACGTTTTTATTGCAAAAAAATCAATTATATGATTTTTTCAATGACAGAAAGTTGGGATTTTTTTGCTCTAACTTTTCTCTATTCTTTAAAAATTAGGTCATTTTGTAGATTTACATTCTTGGGAAGTACATTTACTCAAATTCTAGAGGGCGACACATTTAAAAACTATTTTGCAATTTTTTGCAAACCTTAAAAAAAAGTTTTGCGATAATTTATTTTTTTTGCAAGAAACTGGTAGACTGGTCCCCCAGGAGGATCCAGCTCAAAGGATTTTCAAAAATCTTATTTATGTTAAAAGTTATAGGTAAATTTCGAAAAGTGACGTCACAACCCTCAAAAATCGCCTAGAAGAGAAAGAAGAATTTTAAAAAAAATTTTCAACATTTTGGATTCAGCATGTAGCCAAACTCAAATTGCTCTAACTTTTTTAATAAGTATCCGATTTAGCTCATATTACGATTTTCTGACTTGTTAGGCCTTTCTGCAATGAATGCTTAGTGACAAAATTGTCGCAAAAATTTTTTTCTATGTTTTTATTGCAAAAAAATCAA
>CM065486.1:12365064-12480064 GCA_032873175.1 Leptopilina drosophilae
AGAGCGACACATTTAAAAACTTTTTTGCAATTTTTTGCAAAACTAAAAAAAAATTTTGCGAAAATTTATTTTTTTTGCAAGAAACAGGTAGACTGGTCCCCCAGGAGGATCCAGCTCAAAGGATTTTTAAAAATCTTATTTATGTTAAAAGTTATAGGTAAATTTCGAAAAGTGACGTCACAACCCTCAAAAATCGCCTAGAAGAGATAGAAGAATTTTTAAAAAAATTTTCAACATTTTGGATTCAGCATGTAGCCAAACTCAAATTGCTCTAACTTTTTTAATAAGTATCCGATTTAGCTCATATTACGATTTTCTGACTTGTTAGGCCTTTCTGCAATAAACTCTTAGTGACAAAATTCCCGCAAAAATTTTTTTCTATGTTTTTATTGCAAAAAAATCAATTATACGATTTTTTCAATGACAGAAAGTTGGGATTTTTTTGCTCTAACTTTTCTCTATTCTTTAAAAATTAGGTCATTTTGTAGATTTACATTCTTGGGAACTACATTTACTCAAATTCTAGAGGGCGACACATTTAAAAAATTTTTTGCAATTTTTTGCAAAACTAAAAAAAAATTTTGCGAAAAATTAATTTTTTTTGCAAGAAACTGGTAGACTGGTCCCCCAGGAGGATCCAGCTCAAAGGATTTTTAAAAATCTTATTTATGTTAAAAGTTATAGGTAAATTTCGAAAAGTGACGTCACAACCCTCAAAAATCGCCTAGAAGAGAAAGAAGAATTTTTTAAAAAAATTTTTCAACATTTTGGATTCAGCATGTAGCCAAACTCAAATTGCTCTAACTTTTTTAATAAGTATCCGATTTAGCTCATATTACGATTTTCTGACTTGTTAGGCCTTTCTGCAATAAACTCTTAGTGACAAAATTCCCGCAAGAATTTTTTTCTATGTTTTTATTGCAAAAAAATCAATTATATGATTTTTTAAATGACAGAAAGTTGGGATTTTTTGCTCTAACTTTTCTATATTCTTTAAAAATTAGGTCATTTTGTAGATTTACATTCTTGGGAAGTACATTTACTCAAATTCTAGAGGGCGACACATTTAAAAACTTTTTTGCAATTTTTTGCAAAACTAAAAAAAAAATTTTGCGAAAATTTATTTTTTTTGCAAGAAACTGGTAGACTGGTCCCCCAGGAGGATCCAGCTCAAAGGATTTTCAAAAATCTTATTTATGTTAAAAGTTATAGGTAAATTTCGAAAAGTGACGTCACAACCCTCAAAAATCGCCTAGAAGAGAAAGAAGAATTTTTAAAAAAATTTTCAACATTTTGGATTCAGCATGTAGCCAAACTCAAAATGCTCTAACTTTTTTAATAAGTATCCGATTTAGCTCATATTACGATTTTCTGACTTGTTAGGCCTTTCTGCAATAAACTCTTAGTGACAAAATTCCCGCAAAAATTTTTTTCTATGTTTTTATTGCAAAAAAATCAATTATACTATTTTTTCAATGACAGAAAGTTGGGATATTTTTGCTCTAACTTTTCTCTATTCTTTAAAAATTAGGTCATTTTGTAGATTCACATTCTTGGGAAGTACATTTACTCAAATTCTAGAGGGCGACACATTTAAAAACTTTTTTGCAATTTTTTGCAAAACTAAAAAAAAATTTTGCGAAAATTTATTTTTTTTGCAAGAAACTGGTAGACTGGTCCCCCAGGAGGATCCAGCTCAAAGGATTTTCAAAAATCTTATTTACGTTAAAAGTTATAGGTAAATTTCGAAAAGTGACGTCACAACCCTCAAAAATCGCCTAGAAGAGAAAGATGAATTTTTAAAAAAATTATCAACATTTTGGATTCAGCATGTAGCCAAACTCAAATTGCTCTAACTTTTTTAATAAGTATCCGATTTAGCTCATATTACGATTTTGTGACTTGTTAGGCCTTTCTGCAATAAACTCTTAGTGACAAAATTCCCGCAAGAATTTTTTTCTATGTTTTTATTGCAAAAAAATCAATTATACGATTTTTTCAATGACAGAATGTTGGGATTTTTTGCTCTAACTTTTCTCTATTCTTTAAAAATTAGGTCATTTTGTAGATTCACATTCTTGGGAAGTACATTTACTCAAATTCTAGAGGGCGACACATTTAAAAACTTTTTTGCAATTTTTTGCAAAACTAAAAAAAAATTTTGCGAAAATTTATTTTTTTTGCAAGAAACTGGTAGACTGGTCCCCCAGGAGGATCCAGCTCAAAGGATTTTTAAAAATCTTATTTATGTTAAAAGTTATAGGTAAATTTCGAAAAGTGACGTCACAACCCTCAAAAATCGCCTAGAAGAGAAAGAAGAATTTTTAAAAAAATTTTCAACATTTTGGATTCAGCATGTAGCCAAACTCAAATTGCTCTAACTTTTTTAATAAGTATCCGATTTAGCTCATATTACGATTTTCTGACTTGTTAGGCCTTTCTGCAATAAACTCTTAGTGACAAAATTCCCGCAAAAATTTTTTTCTATGTTTTTATTGCAAAAAAATCAATTATACGATTTTTTCAATGACAGAATGTTGGGATTTTTTTGCTCTAACTTTTCTCTATTCTTTAAAAATTAGGTCATTTTGTAGATTCACATTCTTGGGAAGTACATTTACTCAAATTCTAGGGGGCGACACATTCAAAAAATTATTTGCAATTTTTTGCAAAACTAAAAAAAAATTTTGCGAAAATTTATTTTTTTTGCAAGAAACTGGTAGACTGGTCCCAAAGGAGGATCCAGCTCAAAGGATTTTTAAAAATCTTATTTATGTTAAAAGTTATAGGTAAATTTCGAAAAGTGACGTCACAACCCTCAAAAATCGCCTAGAAGAGAAAGAAGAATTTTTAAAAAAATTTTCAACATTTTGGATTCAGCATGTAGCCAAACTCAAATTGCTCTAACTTTTTTAATAAGTATCCGATTTAGCTCATATTACGATTTTCTGACTTGTTAGGCCTTTCTGCAATAAACTCTTAGTGACAAAATTCCCGCAAAAATTTTTTTCTATGTTTTTATTGCAAAAAAATCAATTATACGATTTTTTCAATGACAGAATGTTGGGATTTTTTTGCTCTAACTTTTCTCTATTCTTTAAAAATTAGGTCATTTTGTAGATTCACATTCTTGGGAAGTACATTTACTCAAATTCTAGGGGGCGACACATTCAAAAAATTATTTGCAATTTTTTGCAAAACTAAAAAAAAATTTTGCGAAAATTTATTTTTTTTGCAAGAAACTGGTAGACTGGTCCCCCAGGAGGATCCAGCTCAAAGGATTTTTAAAAATCTTATTTATGTTAAAAGTTATAGGTAAATTTCGAAAAGTGACGTCACAACCCTCAAAAATCGCCTAGAAGAGAAAGAAGAATTTTTAAAAAAATTTTCAACATTTTGGATTCAGCATGTAGCCAAACTCAAATTGCTCTAACTTTTTTAATAAGTATCCGATTTAGCTCATATTACGATTTTCTGACTTGTTAGGCCTTTCTGCAATAAACTCTTAGTGACAAAATTCCCGCAAAAATTTTTTTCTATGTTTTTATTGCAAAAAAATCAATTATACGATTTTTTCAATGACAGAATGTTGGGATTTTTTTGCTCTAACTTTTCTCTATTCTTTAAAAATTAGGTCATTTTGTAGATTCATATTCTTGGGAAGTATATTTACTCAAATTCTAGGGGGCGACACATTCAAAAATTAATTTGCAATTTTTTGCAAAACTAAAAAAAAATTTTGCGAAAATTTATTTTTTTTGCAAGAAACTGGTAGACTGGTCCCCCAGGAGGATCCAGCTCAAAGGATTTTTAAAAATCTTATTTATGTTAAAAGTTATAGGTAAATTTCGAAAAGTGACGTCACAACCCTCAAAAATCGCCTAGAAGAGAAAGAAGAATTTTTAAAAAAATTTTCAACATTTTGGAGTCAGCATGTAGCCAAACTCAAATTGCTCTAACTTTTTTAATAAGTATCCGATTTAGCTCATATTACGATTTTCTGACTTGTTAGGCCTTTCTGCAATAAACTCTTAGTGACAAAATTCCCGCAAAAATTTTTTTCTATGTTTTTATTGCAAAAAAATCAATTATATGATTTTTTCAATGACAGAATGTTGGGATTTTTTTGCTCTAACTTTTCTCTATTCTTTAAAAATTAGGTCATTTTGTAGATTTACATTCTTGGGAAGTACATTTACTCAAATTCTAGAGGGAGACACTTTCAAAAATTTTTTTGCAATTTTTTGCAAAACTAAAAAAAAATTTTGCGAAAATTTATTTTTTTTGCAAGAAACTGGTAGACTGGTCCCCCAGGAGGATCCAGCTCAAAGGATTTTCAAAAATCTTATTTATGTTAAAAGTTATAGGTAAATTTCGAAAAGTGACGTCACAACCCTCAAAAATCGCCTAGAAGAGAAAGAAGAATTTTTAAAAAAATTTTCAACATTTTGGATTCAGCATGTAGCCAAACTCAAATTGCTCTAACTTTTTTAATAAGTATCCGATTTAGCTCATATTACGATTTTCTGACTTGTTAGGCCTTTCTGCAATAAACTCTTAGTGACAAAATTCCCGCAAAAATTTTTTTCTATGTTTTTATTGCAAAAAAATCAATTATACGATTTTTTCAATGACAGAATGTTGGGATTTTTTTGCTCTAACTTTTCTCTATTCTTTAAAAATTAGGTCATTTTGTAGATTCACATTCTTGGGAAGTACATTTACTCAAATTCTAGGGGGCGACACATTCAAAAAATTATTTGCAATTTTTTGCAAAACTAAAAAAAAATTTTGCGAAAATTTATTTTTTTTGCAAGAAACTGGTAGACTGGTCCCCCAGGAGGATCCAGCTCAAAGGATTTTCAAAAATCTTATTTATGTTAAAAGTTATAGGTAAATTTCGAAAAGTGACGTCACAACCCTCAAAAATCGCCTAGAAGAGAAAGAAGAATTTTTAAAAAAATTTTCAACATTTTGGATTCAGCATGTAGCCAAACTCAAATTGCACTAACTTTTTTAATAAGTATCCGATTTAGCTCATATTACGATTTTCTGACTTGTTAGGCCTTTCTGCAATAAACTCTTAGTAAAAAATTCCCGCAAAAATTTTTTTCTATGTTTTTATTGCAAAAAAATCAATTATACGATTTTTTCAATGACAGAATGTTAGGATTTTTTTGCTCTAACTTTTCTCTATTCTTTAAAAATTAGGTCATTTTGTAGATTCACATTCTTGGGAAGTACATTTATTCAAATTCTAGGGTCGACACATTCAAAAAATTATTTGCAATTTTTTGCAAAACTAAAAAAAATTTTGCGAAAATTTATTTTTTTTGCAAGAAACTGGTAGACTGGTCCCCCAGGAGGATCCAGCTCAAAGGATTTTTAAAAATCTTAATTATGTAAAAAGTTATACATAAATTTCGAAAAGTGACGTCACAACCCTCAAAAATCGCCTAGAAGTGAAAGAAGAATTTTTAAAAAAATTTTCAACATTTTGGAGTCAGCATGTAGCCAAACTCAAATTGCTCTAACTTTTTTAATAAGTATCCGATTTAGCTCATATTACGATTTTCTGACTTGTTAGGCCTTTCTGCAATAAACTCTTAGTGACAAAATTCCCGCAAAAATTTTTTTCTATGTTTTTATTGAAAAAATTAATTATACGATTTTTTCAATGACAGAAAGTTGGAATTTTTTTGCTCTAACTTTTCTCGATTCTTTAAAAATTAGGTCATTTTGTAGATTCTTATTCTTAGGAAGTACATTTATTCAAATTCTAGGGGGCGACACATTCAAAAATTAATTTGCAATTTTTTGCAAAACTAAAAAAAAATTTTGCGAAAAATTTTTTTTTTGCAAGAAACTGGTAGACTGGTCCCCCAGGAGGATCCTGCTCAAAGGATTTTCAAAAATCTTATTTATGTTAAAAGTTATAGGTTAATTTCGAAAAGTGACGTCACAACCCTCAAAAATCGCCTAGAAGTGAAAGAAGAATTTTTAAAAAAATTTTCAACATTTTGGAGTCAGCATGTAGCCAAACTCAAATTGCTCTAACTTTTTTAATAAGTATCCGATTTAGCTCATATTACGATTTTCTGACTTGTTAGGCCTTTCTGCAATAAACTCTTAGTGACAAAATTCCCGCAAAAATTTTTTTCTATGTTTTTATTGCAAAAAAATCAATTATACGATTTTTTCAATGACAGAAAGTTGGGATTTTTTTGCTCTAACTTTTCTCGATTCTTTAAAAATTAGGTCATTTTGTAGATTCACATTCATGGGAAGTACATTTATTCAATTTCTAGGGGGCGACACATTCAAAAAATTTTTTGCAATTTTTTGCAAAACTAAAAAAAAATTTTGCGAAAAATTTTTTTTTTGCAAGAAACTGGTAGACTAGTCCCCCAGGAGGATCCAGGTCAAAGGATTTTCAAAAATCTTAATTATTTAAAAAGTTATAGGTAAATTTCGAAAAGTGACGTCACAACCCTCAAAAATCGCCTAGAAGAGAAAGAAGAATTTTTAAAAAAATTTTCAACATTTTGGATTCAGCATGTAGCCAAACTCAAATTGCTCTAACTTTTTTAATAAGTATCCGATTTAGCTCATATTACGATTTTCTGACTTGTTAGGCCTTTCTGCAATAAACTCTTAGTGACAAAATTCCCGCAAAAATTTTTTTCTATGTTTTTATTGCAAAAAAATCAATTATATGATTTTTTCAATGACAGAAAGTTGGGATTTTTTTGCTCTAACTTTTCTCTATTCTTTAAAAATTAGGTCATTTTGTAGATTCACATTCATGGGAAGTACATTTATTCAAATTCTAGGGGGCGACACATTCAAAAAATTATTTGCAATTTTTTGCAAAACTAAAAAAAAATTTTGCGAAAATTTATTTTTTTTTGCAAGAAACTGGTAGACTGGTCCCCCAGGAGAATTCAGCTCAAATGATTTTTAAAAATCTTAATTATATTAAAAGTTATAGGTAAATTTCGAAAAGTGACGTCACAACACTCAAAAATCGCCTAGAAGAGAAAGAAGAATTTTTAAAAAAATTTTCAACATTTTGGATTCATCATGTAGCCAAACTCAAATTGCTCTAACTTTTTTAATAAGTATCCGATTTAGCTCATATTACGATTTTCTGACTTGTTAGGCCTTTCTGCAATAAACTCTTAGTGACAAAATTCCCGCAAAAATTTTTTTCTATGTTTTTATTGAAAAAATTAATTATACGATTTTTTCAATGACAGAAAGTTGGAATTTTTTTGCTCTAACTTTTCTCTATTCTTTAAAAATTAGGTCATTTTTTAGATGCACATTCTTGGGAAGTACATTTACTCAAATTATAGTGGGCGCCGCATTCAAAAATTTTTTTGCAATTTTTTGCAAAACTAAAAAAAAATTTTGCGAAAAATTTTTTTTTTGCAAGAAACTGGTAGACTAGTCCCCCAGGAGGATCCAGGTCAAAGGATTTTCAAAAATCTTAATTATTTAAAAAGTTATAGGTAAATTTCGAAAAGTGACGTCACAACCCTCAAAAATCGCCTAGAAGAGAAAGAAGAATTTTTAAAAAAATTTTCAACATTTTGGTTTCAGCATGTAGCCAAACTCAAAATTGCTCTAACTTTTTTAATAAGTATCCGATTTAGCTCATATTACGATTTTCTGACTTGTTAGGCCTTTCTGCAATAAACTCTTAGTGACAAAATTCCCGCAAAAATTTTTTTCTATGTTTTTATTGCAAAAAAATCAATTATATGATTTTTTCAATGACAGAAAGTTGGGATTTTTTTGCTCTAACTTTTCTCTATTCTTTAAAAATTAGGTTATTTTGTAGATTCACATTCTTGGGAAGTACATTTACTCAAATTCTAGGGGGCGACACATTCAAAAAATTATTTGCAATTTTTTGCAAAACTAAAAAAAAATTTTGCGAAAATTTATTTTTTTTGCAAGAAACTGGTAGACTGGTCCCCCAGGAGGATCCAGCTCAAAGGATTTTCAAAAATCTTATTTATGTTAAAAGTTATAGGTAAATTTCGAAAAGTGACGTCACAACCCTCAAAAATCGCCTAGAAGAGAAAGAAGAATTTTTAAAAAAATTTTCAACATTTTGGATTCAGCATGTAGCCAAACTCAAATTGCTCTAACTTTTTTAATAAGTATCCGATTTAGCTCATATTACGATTTTCTGACTTGTTAGGCCTTTCTGCAATAAACTCTTAGTGACAAAATTCCCGCAAAAATTTTTTTCTATGTTTTTATTGCAAAAAAATCAATTATACGATTTTTTCAATGACAGAATGTTGGGATTTTTTTGCTCTAACTTTTCTCTATTCTTTAAAAATTAGGTCATTTTGTAGATTCACATTCTTGGGAAGTACATTTACTCAAATTCTAGAGGGCGACACATTCAAAAAATTATTTTGCAATTTTTTGCAAAACTAAAAAAAAATTTTGCGAAAATTTATTTTTTTTGCAAGAAACTGGTAGACTGGTCCCCCAGGAGGATCCAGCTCAAAGGATTTTTAAAAATCTTAATTTATGTTAAAAGTTATAGGTAAATTTCGAAAAGTGACGTCACAACCCTCAAAAATCGCCTAGAAGAGAAAGAAGAATTTTTAAAAAAATTTTCAACATTTTGGATTCAGCATGTAGCCAAACTCAAATTGCTCTAACTTTTTTAATAAGTATCCGATTTAGCTCATATTACGATTTTCTGACTTGTTAGGCCTTTCTGCAATAAACTGTTAGTGACAAAATTCCCGCAAAAATTTTTTTCTATGTTTTTATTGCAAAAAAATCAATTATACGATTTTTTCAATGACAGAATGTTAGGATTTTTTTGCTCTAACTTTTCTCTATTCTTTAAAAATTAGGTCATTTTGTAGATTCACATTCTTGGGAAGTACATTTACTCAAATTCTAGGGGGCGACACATTCAAAAAATTATTTGCAATTTTTTGCAAAACTAAAAAAAAATTTTGCGAAAATTTATTTTTTTTGCAAGAAACTGGTAGACTGGTCCCCCAGGAGGATCCAGCTCAAAGGATTTTCAAAAATCTTATTTATGTTAAAAGTTATAGGTAAATTTCGAAAAGTGACGTCACAACCCTCAAAAATCGCCTAGAAGAGAAAGAAGAATTTTTAAAAAAATTTTCAACATTTTGGATTCAGCATGTAGCCAAACTCAAATTGCTCTAACTTTTTTAATAAGTATCCGATTTAGCTCATATTACGATTTTCTGACTTGTTAGGCCTTTCTGCAATAAACTCTTAGTGACAAAATTCCCGCAAAAATTTTTTTCTATGTTTTTATTGCAAAAAAATCAATTATACGATTTTTTCAATGACAGAATGTTGGGATTTTTTTGCTCTAACTTTTCTCTATTCTTTAAAAATTAGGTCATTTTGTAGATTCACATTCTTGGGAAGTACATTTACTCAAATTCTAGGGGGCGACACATTCAAAAAATTATTTGCAATTTTTTGCAAAACTAAAAAAAAATTTTGCGAAAATTTATTTTTTTTGCAAGAAACTGGTAGACTGGTCCCCCAGGAGGATCCAGCTCAAAGGATTTTCAAAAATCTTATTTATGTTAAAAGTTATAGGTAAATTTCGAAAAGTGACGTCACAACCCTCAAAAATCGCCTAGAAGAGAAAGAAGAATTTTTAAAAAAATTTTCAACATTTTGGATTCAGCATGTAGCCAAACTCAAATTGCTCTAACTTTTTTAATAAGTATCCGATTTAGCTCATATTACGATTTTCTGACTTGTTAGGCCTTTCTGCAATAAACTCTTAGTGACAAAATTCCCGCAAAAATTTTTTTCTATGTTTTTATTGCAAAAAAATCAATTATACGATTTTTTCAATGACAGAATGTTGGGATTTTTTTGCTCTAACTTTTCTCTATTCTTTAAAAATTAGGTCATTTTGTAGATTCACATTCTTGGGAAGTACATTTATTCAAATTCTAGGGGGCGACACATTCAAAAAATTATTTGCAATTTTTTGCAAAACTAAAAAAAAATTTTGCGAAAATTTATTTTTTTTGCAAGAAACTGGTAGACTGGTCCCCCAGGAGGATCCAGCTCAAAGGATTTTTAAAAATCTTAATTATGTAAAAAGTTATACATAAATTTCGAAAAGTGACGTCACAACCCTCAAAAATCGCCTAGAAGAGAAAGAAGAATTTTTAAAAAAATTTTCAACATTTTGGATTCAGCATGTAGCCAAACTCAAATTGCTCTAACTTTTTTAATAAGTATCCGATTTAGCTCATATTACGATTTTCTGACTTGTTAGGCCTTTCTGCAATAAACTCTTAGTGACAAAATTCCCGCAAAAATTTTTTTCTATGTTTTTATTGCAAAAAAATCAATTATACGATTTTTTCAATGACAGAATGTTGGGATTTTTTTGCTCTAACTTTTCTCTATTCTTTAAAAATTAGGTCATTTTGTAGATTCACATTCTTGGGAAGTACATTTATTCAAATTCTAGGGGGCGACACATTCAAAAAATTATTTGCAATTTTTTGCAAAACTAAAAAAAAATTTTGCGAAAATTTATTTTTTTTGCAAGAAACTGGTAGACTGGTCCCCCAGGAGGATCCAGCTCAAAGGATTTTCAAAAATCTTATTTATGTTAAAAGTTATAGGTAAATTTCGAAAAGTGACGTCACAACCCTCAAAAATCGCCTAGAAGAGAAAGAAGAATTTTTAAAAAAATTTTCAACATTTTGGATTCAGCATGTAGCCAAACTCAAATTGCTCTAACTTTTTTAATAAGTATCCGATTTAGCTCATATTACGATTTTCTGACTTGTTAGGCCTTTCTGCAATAAACTCTTAGTGACAAAATTCCCGCAAAAATTTTTTTCTATGTTTTTATTGCAAAAAAATCAATTATACGATTTTTTCAATGACAGAAAGTTGGGATTTTTTTGCTCTAACTTTTCTCTATTCTTTAAAAATTAGGTTATTTTGTAGATTCACATTCTTGGGAAGTACATTTACTCAAATTCTAGGGGGCGACACATTCAAAAAATTATTTGCAATTTTTTGCAAAACTAAAAAAAAATTTTGCGAAAATTTATTTTTTTTGCAAGAAACTGGTAGACTGGTCCCCCAGGAGGATCCAGCTCAAAGGATTTTCAAAAATCTTATTTATGTTAAAAGTTATAGGTAAATTTCGAAAAGTGACGTCACAACCCTCAAAAATCGCCTAGAAGAGAAAGAAGAATTTTTAAAAAAATTTTCAACATTTTGGATTCAGCATGTAGCCAAACTCAAATTGCTCTAACTTTTTTAATAAGTATCCGATTTAGCTCATATTACGATTTTGTGACTTGTTAGGCCTTTCTGCAATAAACTCTTAGTGACAAAATTCCCGCAAGAATTTTTTTCTATGTTTTTATTGCAAAAAAATCAATTATATGATTTTTTGAATGACAGAAAGTTGGGATTTTTTGCTCTAACTTTTCTCTATTCTTTAAAAATTAGGTCATTTTGTAGATTCACATTCTTGGGAAGTACATTTATTCAAATACTAGGGGGCGACACATTCAAAAAATTATTTGCAATTTTTTGCAAAACTAAAAAAAAATTTTGCGAAAATTTATTTTTTTTGCAAGAAACTGGTAGACTGGTCCCCCAGGAGGATCCAGCTCAAATGATTTTTAAAAATTTTAATTATATTAAAAGTTATAGGTAAATTTCGAAAAGTGACGTCACAACCCTCAAAAATCGCCTAGAAGAGAAAGATGAATTTTTAAAAAAATTATCAACATTTTGGATTCAGCATGTAGCCAAACTCAAATTGCTCTAACTTTTTTAATAAGTATCCGATTTAGCTCATATTACGATTTTGTGACTTGTTAGGCCTTTCTGCAATAAACTCTTAGTGACAAAATTCCCGCAAGAATTTTTTTCTATGTTTTTATTGCAAAAAAATCAATTATACGATTTTTTCAATGACAGAATGTTGGGATTTTTTGCTCTAACTTTTCTCTATTCTTTAAAAATTAGGTCATTTTGTAGATTCACATTCTTGGGAAGTACATTTACTCAAATTCTAGGGGGCGACACATTCAAAAAATTATTTGCAATTTTTTGCAAAACTAAAAAAAAATTTTGCGAAAATTTATTTTTTTTGCAAGAAACTGGTAGACTGGTCCCCCAGGAGGATCCAGCTCAAAGGATTTTCAAAAATCTTATTTATGTTAAAAGTTATAGGTAAATTTCGAAAAGTGACGTCACAACCCTCAAAAATCGCCTAGAAGAGAAAGAAGAATTTTTAAAAAAATTTTCAACATTTTGGATTCAGCATGTAGCCAAACTCAAATTGCTCTAACTTTTTTAATAAGTATCCGATTTAGCTCATATTACGATTTTCTGACTTGTTAGGCCTTTCTGCAATAAACTCTTAGTGACAAAATTCCCGCAAAAATTTTTTTCTATGTTTTTATTGCAAAAAAATCAATTATACGATTTTTTCAATGACAGAAAGTTGGGATTTTTTTGCTCTAACTTTTCTCTATTCTTTAAAAATTAGTTCATTTTGTAGATTCACATACATGGGAAGTACATTTATTCAAATTCTAGGGGGCGACACATTCAAAAAATTATTTGCAATTTTTTGCAAAACTAAAAAAAAATTTTGCAAAATTTATTTTTTTTGCAAGAAACTGGTAGACTGGTCCCCCAGGAGGATCCAGCTCAAAGGATTTTCAAAAATCTTATTTATGTAAAAAGTTATAGGTAAATTTCGAAATGTGACGTCACAACCCTCAAAAATCGCCTAGAAGAGATAGAAGAATTTTTAAAAAAATTTTCAACATTTTGGATTCAGCATGTAGCCAAACTCAAATTGCTCTAACTTTTTTAATAAGTATCCGATTTAGCTCATATTACGATTTTCTGACTTGTTAGGCCTTTCTGCAATAAACTCTTAGTGACAAAATTCCCGCAAAAATTTTTTTCTATGTTTTTATTGCAAAAAAATCAATTATACGATTTTTTCAATGACAGAATGTTGGGATTTTTTTGCTCTAACTTTTCTCGATTCTTTAAAAATTAGGTCATTTTGTAGATTCACATTCATGGGAAGTACATTTATTCAAATTCTAGGGGGCGACACATTCAAAAAATTATTTGCAATTTTTTGCAAAACTAAAAAAAAATTTTGCGAAAATTTATTTTTTTTGCAAGAAACTGGTAGACTGGTCCCCCAGGAGGATCCAGCTCAAAGGATTTTTAAAAATCTTAATTATGTAAAAAGTTATACATAAATTTCGAAAAGTGACGTCACAACCCTCAAAAATCGCCTAGAAGAGAAAGAAGAATTTTTAAAAAAATTTTCAACATTTTGGATTCAGCATGTAGCCAAACTCAAATTGCTCTAACTTTTTTAATAAGTATCCGATTTAGCTCATATTACGATTTTCTGACTTGTTAGGCCTTTCTGCAATAAACTCTTAGTGACAAAATTCCCGCAAAAATTTTTTTCTATGTTTTTATTGCAAAAAAATCAATTATACGATTTTTTCAATGACAGAATGTTGGGATTTTTTTGCTCTAACTTTTCTCGATTCTTTAAAAATTAGGTCATTTTGTAGATTCACATTCTTGGGAAGTACATTTATTCAAATTCTAGGGGGCGACACATTCAAAAATTAATTTGCAATTTTTTGCAAAACTAAAAAAAAATTTTGCGAAAATTTATTTTTTTTGCAAGAAACTGGTAGACTGGTCCCCCAGGAGGATCCAGCTCAAAGGATTTTCAAAAATCTTATTTATGTTAAAAGTTATAGGTAAATTTCGAAAAGTGACGTCACAACCCTCAAAAATCGCCTAGAAGAGAAAGAAGAATTTTTAAAAAAATTTTCAACATTTTGGATTCAGCATGTAGCCAAACTCAAATTGCTCTAACTTTTTTAATAAGTATCCGATTTAGCTCATATTACGATTTTCTGACTTGTTAGGCCTTTCTGCAATAAACTCTTAGTGACAAAATTCCCGCAAAAATTTTTTTCTATGTTTTTATTGCAAAAAAATCAATTATACGATTTTTTCAATGACAGAATGTTGGGATTTTTTTGCTCTAACTTTTCTCTATTCTTAAAAAATTAGATCATTTTGTAGATTCACATTCTTGGGAAGTACATTCACTCAAATTCTAGGGAGCGACACATTCAAAAAATTATTTGCAATTTTTTGCAAAACTAAAAAAAAATTTGCGAAAATTTATTTTTTTTTGCAAGAAACTGGTAGACTGGTCCCCAGGAGGATCCAGCTCAAAGGATTTTAAAAAATCTTATTTATGTTAAAAGTTATAGGTAAATTTCGAAAAGTGACGTCACAACCCTCAAAAATCGCCTAGAAGAGAAAGAAGAATTTTTAAAAAAATTTTCAACATTTTGGATTGAGCATGTAGCCAAAGTCAAATTGCTCTAACTTTTTTAATAAGTATCCGATTTAGCTCATATTACGATTTTCTGACTTGTTAGGCATTTCTGCAATAAACTCTTAGTGACAAAATTCCCGCAAAAATTTTTTTCTATGTTTTTATTGCAAAAAAATCAATTATACGATTTTTTCAATGACAGAATGTTGGGATTTTTTGCTCTAACTCTTCTCTATTCTTTAAAAATTAGGTCATTTTGTAGATTCACATTCTTGGGAAGTACATTTATTCAAATACTAGGGGGCGACACATTCAAAAAATTATTTGCAATTTTTTGCAAAACTAAAAAAAAATTTTGCGAAAATTTATTTTTTTTGCAAGAAACTGGTAGACTGGTCCCCCAGGAGGATCCAGCTCAAAGGATTTTCAAAAATATTAATTTTGTAAAAAGATATGGCCAAATTTCGAAAAATGACGTCACAACCCTCAAAAATCGCCTAGAAGAGAAAGAAGAATTTTTAAAAAAATTTTCAACATTTTGGATTCAGCATGTAGCCAAACTCAAATTGCTCTAACTTTTTTAATAAGTATCCGATTTAGCTCATATTACGATTTTCTGACTTGTTAGGCCTTTCTGCAATAAACTCTTAGTGACAAAATTCCCGCAAAAATTTTTTTCTATGTTTTTATTGCAAAAAAATCAATTATACGATTTTTTCAATGACAGAATGTTGGGATTTTTTTGCTCTAACTTTTCTCGATTCTTTAAAAATTAGGTCATTTTGTAGATTCACATTCTTGGGAAGTACATTTATTCAAATTCTAGAGGGCGACACATTCAAAAAATTATTTGCAATTTTTTGCAAAACTAAAAAAAAATTTTGCGAAAATTTATTTTTTTTGCAAGAAACTGGTAGACTGGTCCCCCAGGAGGATCCAGCTCAAAGGATTTTCAAAAATCTTATTTATGTTAAAAGTTATAGGTAAATTTCGAAAAGTGACGTCACAACCCTCAAAAATCGCCTAGAAGAGAAAGAAGAATTTTTAAAAAAATTTTCAACATTTTGGATTCAGCATGTAGCCTAACTCAAATTGCTCTAACTTTTTTAATAAGTATCCGATTTAGCTCATATTACGATTTTCTGACTTGTTAGGCCTTTCTGCAATGAATGCTTAGTGACAAAATTCCCGCAAAAATTTTTTTCTATGTTTTTATTGCAAAAAAATCAATTATACGATTTTTTCAATGACAGAATGTTGGGATTTTTTTGCTCTAACTTTTCTCTATTCTTTAAAAATTAGGTCATTTTGTAGATTCACATTCTTGGGAAGTACATTTATTCAAATTCTAGGGGGCGACACATTCAAAAAATTATTTGCAATTTTTTGCAAAACTAAAAAAAAATTTTGCGAAAATTTATTTTTTTTGCAAGAAACTGGTAGACTGGTCCCCCAGGAGGATCCAGCTCAAAGGATTTTTAAAAATCTTAATTATGTAAAAAGTTATACATAAATTTCGAAAAGTGACGTCACAACCCTCAAAAATCGCCTAGAAGAGAAAGAAGAATTTTTAAAAAAATTTTCAACATTTTGGATTCAGCATGTAGCCAAACTCAAATTGCTCTAACTTTTTTAATAAGTATCCGATTTAGCTCATATTACGATTTTCTGACTTGTTAGGCCTTTCTGCAATAAACTCTTAGTGACAAAATTCCCGCAAAAATTTTTTTCTATGTTTTTATTGCAAAAAAATCAATTATACGATTTTTTCAATGACAGAATGTTGGGATTTTTTGCTCTAACTCTTCTCTATTCTTTAAAAATTAGGTCATTTTGTAGATTCACATTCTTGGGAAGTACATTTATTCAAATACTAGGGGGCGACACATTCAAAAAATTATTTGCAATTTTTTGCAAAACTAAAAAAAAATTTTGCGAAAATTTATTTTTTTTGCAAGAAACTGGTAGACTGGTCCCCCAGGAGGATCCAGCTCAAAGGATTTTTAAAAATCTTAATTATGTAAAAAGTTATACATAAATTTCGAAAAGTGACGTCACAACCCTCAAAAATCGCCTAGAAGAGAAAAAAGAATTTTTAAAAAAAATTTTAACATTTTGGATTCAGCATGTAGCCAAACTCAAATTGCTCTAACTTTTTTAATAAGTATCCGATTTAGCTCATATTACGATTTTCTGACTTGTTAGGCCTTTCTGCAATAAACTCTTAGTGACAAAATTCCCGCAAAAATTTTTTTCTATGTTTTTATTGCAAAAAAATCAATTATACGATTTTTTCAATGACAGAATGTTGGGATTTTTTTGCTCTAACTTTTCTCTATTCTTTAAAAATTAGGTCATTTTGTAGATTCACATTCTTGGGAAGTACATTTATTCAAATTCTAGGGGGCGACACATTCAAAAAATTATTTGCAATTTTTTGCAAAACTAAAAAAAAATTTTGCGAAAATTTATTTTTTTTGCAAGAAACTGGTAGACTGGTCCCCCAGGAGGATCCAGCTCAAAGGATTTTTAAAAATCTTAATTATGTAAAAAGTTATACATAAATTTCGAAAAGTGACGTCACAACCCTCAAAAATCGCCTAGAAGAGAAAGAAGAATTTTTAAAAAAATTTTCAACATTTTGGATTCAGCATGTAGCCAAACTCAAATTGCTCTAACTTTTTTAATAAGTATCCGATTTAGCTCATATTACGATTTTCTGACTTGTTAGGCCTTTCTGCAATAAACTCTTAGTGACAAAATTCCCGCAAAAATTTTTTTCTATGTTTTTATTGCAAAAAAATCAATTATACGATTTTTTCAATGACAGAATGTTGGGATTTTTTTGCTCTAACTTTTCTCTGTTCTTTAAAAATTAGGTCATTTTGTAGATTCACATTCTTGGGAAGTACATTTATTCAAATTCTAGAGGGCGACACATTCAAAAAATTATTTGCAATTTTTTGCAAAACTAAAAAAAAATTTTGCGAAAATTTATTTTTTTTGCAAGAAACTGGTAGACTGGTCCCCCAGGAGGATCCAGCTCAAAGGATTTTTAAAAATCTTAATTATGTAAAAAGTTATACATAAATTTCGAAAAGTGACGTCACAACCCTCAAAAATCGCCTAGAAGAGAAAGAAGAATTTTTAAAAAAATTTTCAACATTTTGGATTCAGCATGTAGCCAAACTCAAGTTGCTCTAACTTTTTTAATAAGTATCCGATTTAGCTCATATTACGATTTTCTGACTTGGTAGGCCTTTCTGCAATAAACTGTTAGTGACAAAATTCCTGCAAAAATTTTTTTCTATGTTTTTATTGCAAAAAAATCAATTATACGATTTTTTCAATGACAGAATGTTGGGATTTTTTTGCTCTAACTTTTCTCTATTCTTTAAAAATTAGGTCATTTTGTAGATTCACTTTCTTGGGAACTACATTTACTCAAATTCTAGGGGGCGACACATTCAAAAAATTATTTGAAATTTTTTGCAAAACTAAAAAAAAATTTTGCAAAAATTTATTTTTTTTGCAAGAAACTGGTAGACTGGTCCCCCAGGAGGATCCAGCTCAAAGGATTTTCAAAAATCTTATTTATGTTAAAAGTTATAGGTAAATTTCGAAAAGTGACGTCACAACGCTCAAAAATCGCCTAGAAGAGAAAGAAGAATTTTTAAAAAAATTTTCAACATTTTGGATTCAGCATGTAGCCAAACTCAAATTGCTCTAACTTTTTTAATAAGTATCCGATTTAGCTCATGTTACGATTTTCTGACTTGTTAGGCCTTTCTGCAATAAACTCTTAGTGACAAAATTCCCGCAAAAATTTTTTTCTATGTTTTTATTGCAAAAAAATCAATTATACGATTTTTTCAATGACAGAATGTTGGGATTTTTTTGCTCTAACTTTTCTCGATTCTTTAAAAATTAGGTCATTTTGTAGATTCACATTCTTGGGAAGTACATTTATTCAAATTCTAGGGGGCGACACATTCAAAAAATTATTTGCAATTTTTTGCAAAACTAAAAAAAAATTTTGCGAAAATTTATTTTTTTTGCAAGAAACTGGTAGACTGGTCCCCCAGGAGGATCCAGCTCAAAGGATTTTTAAAAATCTTAATTATGTAAAAAGTTATACATAAATTTCGAAAAGTGACGTCACAACCCTCAAAAATCGCCTAGAAGAGAAAGAAGAATTTTTAAAAAAATTTTCAACATTTTGGATTCAGCATGTAGCCAAACTCAAATTGCTCTAACTTTTTTAATAAGTATCCGATTTAGCTCATATTACGATTTTCTGACTTGTTAGGCCTTTCTGCAATAAACTCTTAGTGACAAAATTCCCGCAAAAATTTTTTTCTATGTTTTTATTGCAAAAAAATCAATTATACGATTTTTTCAATGACAGAATGTTGGGATTTTTTTGCTCTAACTTTTCTCTATTCTTTAAAAATTAGGTCATTTTGTAGATTCACATTCTTGGGAAGTACATTTATTCAAATTCTAGGGGGCGACACATTCAAAAAATTATTTGCAATTTTTTGCAAAACTAAAAAAAAATTTTGCGAAAATTTATTTTTTTTGCAAGAAACTGGTAGACTGGTCCCCCAGGAGGATCCAGCTCAAAGGATTTTTAAAAATCTTAATTATGTAAAAAGTTATACATAAATTTCGAAAAGTGACGTCACAACCCTCAAAAATCGCCTAGAAGAGAAAGAAGAATTTTTAAAAAAATTTTCAACATTTTGGATTCAGCATGTAGCCAAACTCAAATTGCTCTAACTTTTTTAATAAGTATCCGATTTAGCTCATATTACGATTTTCTGACTTGTTAGGCCTTTCTGCAATAAACTCTTAGTGACAAAATTCCCGCAAAAATTTTTTTCTATGTTTTTATTGCAAAAAAATCAATTATACGATTTTTTCAATGACAGAATGTTGGGATTTTTTTGCTCTAACTTTTCTCTATTCTTTAAAAATTAGGTCATTTTGTAGATTCACATTCATGGGAAGTACATTTATTCAAATTCTAGGGGGCGACACATTCAAAAATTTATTTGCAATTTTTTGCAAAACTAAAAAAAAAATTTTGCGGAAAGTTATTTTTTTTGCAAGAAACTGGTAGACTGGTCCCCCAGGAGGATCCAGCTCAAAGGATTTTTAAAAATCTTAATTATCTAAAAAGTTATACATAAATTTCGAAAAGTGACGTCACAACCCTCAAAAATCGCCTAGAAGAGAAAGAAGAATTTTTAAAAAAATTTTCAACATTTTGGATTCAGCATGTAGCCTAACTCAAATTGCTCTAACTTTTTTAATAAGTATCCGATTTAGCTCATATTACGATTTTCTGACTTGTTAGGCCTTTCTGCAATAAACTCTTAGTGACAAAATTCCCGCAAAAATTTTTTTCTTTGTTTTTATTGCAAAAAAATCAATTATACGATTTTTTCAATGACAGAATGTTGGGATTTTTTTGCTCTAACTTTTCTCTATTCTTTAAAAATTAGGTCATTTTGTAGATTCACATTCTTGGGAAGTACATTTACTCAAATTCTAGGGGGCGACACATTCAAAAATTTTTTTTGCAATTTTTTGCAACATTAAAAAAAAATTTTGCGAAAATTTATTTTTTTTGCAAAAAACTGGTAGACTGGTCCCCCAGGAGGATCCAGCTCAAAGGATTTTTAAAAATCTTAATTATGTAAAAAGTTATAGGTAAATTTCGAAAAGTGACGTCACAACCCTCAAAAATCGCCTAGAAGAGAAAGAAGAATTTTTAAAAAAATTTTCAACATTTTGGATTCAGCATGTAGCCAAACTCAAATTGCTCTAACTTTTTTAATAAGTATCCGATTTAGCTCATATTACGATTTTCTGACTTGTTAGGCCTTTCTGCAATAAACTCTTAGTGACAAAATTCCCGCAAAAATTTTTTTCTATGTTTTTATTGCAAAAAAATCAATTATACGATTTTTTCAATGACAGAATGTTGGGATTTTTTTGCTCTAACTTTTCTCTATTCTTTAAAAATTAGGTCATTTTGTAGATTCACATTCTTGGGAAGTACATTTATTCAAATTCTAGGGGGCGACACATTCAAAAAATTATTTGCAATTTTTTGCAAAACTAAAAAAAAATTTTGCGAAAATTTATTTTTTTTGCAAGAAACTGGTAGACTGGTCCCCCAGGAGGATCCAGCTCAAAGGATTTTTAAAAATCTTAATTATGTAAAAAGTTATACATAAATTTCGAAAAGTGACGTCACAACCCTCAAAAATCGCCTAGAAGAGAAAGAAGAATTTTTAAAAAAATTTTCAACATTTTGGATTCAGCATGTAGCCAAACTCAAATTGCTCTAACTTTTTTAATAAGTATCCGATTTAGCTCATATTACGATTTTCTGACTTGTTAGGCCTTTCTGCAATAAACTCTTAGTGACAAAATTCCCGCAAAAATTTTTTTCTATGTTTTTATTGCAAAAAAATCAATTATACGATTTTTTCAATGACAGAATGTTGGGATTTTTTTGCTCTAACTTTTCTCTATTCTTTAAAAATTAGGTCATTTTGTAGATTCACATTCTTGGGAAGTACATTTATTCAAATTCTAGGGGGCGACACATTCAAAAAATTATTTGCAATTTTTTGCAAAACTAAAAAAAAATTTTGCGAAAATTTATTTTTTTTGCAAGAAACTGGTAGACTGGTCCCCCAGGAGGATCCAGCTCAAAGGATTTTCAAAAATCTTATTTATGTTAAAAGTTATAGGTAAATTTCGAAAAGTGACGTCACAACCCTCAAAAATCGCCTAGAAGAGAAAGAAGAATTTTTAAAAAAATTTTCAACATTTTGGATTCAGCATGTAGCCAAACTCAAATTGCTCTAACTTTTTTAATAAGTATCCGATTTAGCTCATATTACGATTTTCTGACTTGTTAGGCCTTTCTGCAATAAACTCTTAGTGACAAAATTCCCGCAAAAATTTTTTTCTATGTTTTTATTGCAAAAAAATCAATTATACGATTTTTTCAATGACAGAATGTTGGGATTTTTTTGCTCTAACTTTTCTCTATTCTTTAAAAATTAGGTCATTTTGTAGATTCACATTCTTGGGAAGTACATTTATTCAAATTCTAGGGGGCGACACATTCAAAAAATTATTTGCAATTTTTTGCAAAACTAAAAAAAAATTTTGCGAAAATTTATTTTTTTTGCAAGAAACTGGTAGACTGGTCCCCCAGGAGGATCCAGCTCAAAGGATTTTCAAAAATCTTATTTATGTTAAAAGTTATAGGTAAATTTCGAAAAGTGACGTCACAACCCTCAAAAATCGCCTAGAAGAGAAAGAAGAATTTTTAAAAAAATTTTCAACATTTTGGATTCAGCATGTAGCCAAACTCAAATTGCTCTAACTTTTTTAATAAGTATCCGATTTAGCTCATATTACGATTTTCTGACTTGTTAGGCCTTTCTGCAATAAACTCTTACTGACAAAATTCCCGCAAAAATTTTTTTCTATGTTTTTATTGCAAAAAAATCAATTATACGATTTTTTCAATGACAGAATGTTGGGATTTTTTTGCTCTAACTTTTCTCTATTCTTTAAAAATTAGGTCATTTTGTAGATTCACATTCTTGGGAAGTACATTTACTCAAATTCTAGGGGGCGACACATTCAAAAAATTTATTTGAATTTTTTTCAAAAAAAAAAAAAAATTTTGCGAAAATTTATTTTTTTTGCAAGAAACTGGTAGACTGGTCCCCCAGGAGGATCCAGCTCAAAGGATTTTCAAAAATCTTATTTATGTTAAAAGTTATAGGTAAATTTCGAAAAGTGACGTCACAACCCTCAAAAATCGCCTAGAAGAGAAAGAAGAATTTTTAAAAAAATTTTTCAACATTTTGGATTCAGCATGTAGCCAAACTCAAATTGCTCTAACTTTTTTAATAAGTATCCGATTTAGCTCATATTACGATTTTCTGACTTGTTAGGCCTTTCTGCAATAAACTCTTACTGACAAAATTCCCGCAAAAATTTTTTTCTATGTTTTTATTGCAAAAAAATCAATTATACGATTTTTTCAATGACAGAATGTTGGGATTTATTTGCTCTAACTTTTCTCTATTCTTTAAAAATTAGGTCATTTTGTAGATTCACATTCTTGGGAAGTACATTTATTCAAATTCTAGGGGGCGACACATTCAAAAAATTATTTGCAATTTTTTGCAAAACTAAAAAAAAATTTTGCGAAAATTTATTTTTTTTTGTAAGAAACTGGTAGACTGTCCCCCAGGAGGATCCAGCTCAAAGGATTTTTAAAAATCTTAATTATGTAAAAAGTTATACATAAATTTCGAAAAGTGACGTCACAACCCTCAAAAATCGCCTAGAAGAGAAAGAAGAATTTTTAAAAAAATTTTCAACATTTTGGATTCAGCATGTAGCCAAACTCAAATTGCTCTAACTTTTTTAATAAGTATCCGATTTAGCTCATATTACGATTTTCTGACTTGTTAGGCCTTTCTGCAATAAACTCTTAGTGACAAAATTCCCGCAAAAATTTTTTTCTATGTTTTTATTGCAAAAAAATCAATTATACGATTTTTTCAATGACAGAATGTTGGGATTTTTTTGCTCTAACTTTTCTCTATTCTTTAAAAATTAGGTCATTTTGTAGATTCACATTCTTGGGAAGTACATTTATTCAAATTCTAGGGGGCGACACATTCAAAAATTAATTTGCAATTTTTTGCAAAACTAAAAAAAAAATTTGCGAAAAATTTTTTTTTTTGCAAGAAACTGGTAGACTGGTCCCCCAGGAGGATCCAGCTCAAAGGATTTTTAAAAATCTTAATTATGTAAAAAGTTATACATAAATTTCGAAAAGTGACGTCACAACCCTCAAAAATCGCCTAGAAGAGAAAGAAGAATTTTTAAAAAAATTTTCAACATTTTGGATTCAGCATGTAGCCAAACTCAAATTGCTCTAACTTTTTTAATAAGTATCCGATTTAGCTCATATTACGATTTTTTGACTTGTAAGGCCTTTCTGCAATAAACTCTTAGTGACAAAATTCCCTCAAAAATTTTTTTTTATGTTTTTATTGCAAAAAAATCAATTATACGATTTTTTCAATGACAGAATGTTGGGATTTTTTTGCTCTAACTTTTCTCTGTTCTTTAAAAATTAGGTCATTTTGTAGATTCACATTCTTGGGAAGTACATTTATTCAAATTCTAGGGGGCGACACATTCAAAAATTTATTTGCAATTTTTTGCAAAACTAAAAAAAAATTTTGCAAAAATTTATTTTTTTTGCAAGAAACAGGTAGACTGGTCCCCCAGGAGGATCCAGCTCAAAGGATTTTCAAAAATCTTATTTATGTAAAAAGTTATAGGTAAATTTCGAAATGTGACGTCACAACCCTCAAAAATCGCCTAGAAGAGAAAGAAGAATTTTTAAAAAAATTTTCAACATTTTGGATTCAGCATGTAGCCAAACTCAAATTGCTCTAACTTTTTTAATAAGTATCCGATTTAGCTCATATTACGATTTTCTGACTTGTTAGGCCTTTCTGCAATAAACTCTTAGTGACAAAATTCCCGCAAAAATTTTTTTCTATGTTTTTATTGCAAAAAAATCAATTATACGATTTTTTCAATGACAGAATGTTGGGATTTTTTGCTCTAACTCTTCTCTATTCTTTAAAAATTAGGTCATTTTGTAGATTCACATTCTTGGGAAGTACATTTATTCAAATACTAGGGGGCGACACATTCAAAAAATTATTTGCAATTTTTTGCAAAACTAAAAAAAAATTTTGCGAAAATTTATTTTTTTTGCAAGAAACTGGTAGACTGGTCCCCCAGGAGGATCCAGCTCAAAGGATTTTTAAAAATCTTAATTATGTAAAAAGTTATACATAAATTTCGAAAAGTGACGTCACAACCCTCAAAAATCGCCTAGAAGAGAAAGAAGAATTTTTAAAAAAATTTTCAACATTTTGGATTCAGCATGTAGCCAAACTCAAATTGCTCTAACTTTTTTAATAAGTATCCGATTTAGCTCATATTACGATTTTCTGACTTGTTAGGCCTTTCTGCAATAAACTCTTAGTGACAAAATTCCCGCAAAAATTTTTTTCTATGTTTTTATTGCAAAAAAATCAATTATACGATTTTTTCAATGACAGAATGTTGGGATTTTTTTGCTCTAACTTTTCTCTATTCTTTAAAAATTAGGTCATTTTGTAGATTCACATTCTTGGGAAGTACATTTATTCAAATTCTAGGGGGCGACACATTCAAAAAATTATTTGCAATTTTTTGCAAAACTAAAAAAAAATTTTGCGAAAATTTATTTTTTTTGCAAGAAACTGGTAGACTGGTCCCCCAGGAGGATCCAGCTCAAAGGATTTTTAAAAATCTTAATTATGTAAAAAGTTATACATAAATTTCGAAAAGTGACGTCACAACCCTCAAAAATCGCCTAGAAGAGAAAGAAGAATTTTTAAAAAAATTTTCAACATTTTGGATTCAGCATGTAGCCAAACTCAAATTGCTCTAACTTTTTTAATAAGTATCCGATTTAGCTCATATTACGATTTTCTGACTTGTTAGGCCTTTCTGCAATAAACTCTTAGTGACAAAATTCCCGCAAAAATTTTTTTCTATGTTTTTATTGCAAAAAAATCAATTATACGATTTTTTCAATGACAGAATGTTGGGATTTTTTTGCTCTAACTTTTCTCTATTCTTTAAAAATTAGGTCATTTTGTAGATTCACATTCTTGGGAAGTACATTTACTCAAATTCTAGGGAGCGACACATTCAAAAAATTATTTGCAATTTTTTGCAAAACTAAAAAAAAATTTGCGAAAATTTATTTTTTTTGCAAGAAACAGGTAGACTGGTCCCCCAGGAGGATCCAGGTCAAAGGATTTTTAAAAATCTTATTTATGTTAAAAGTTATAGGTAAATTTCGAAAAGTGACGTCACAACCCTCAAAAATCGCCTAGAAGAGAAAGAAGAATTTTTAAAAAAATTTTCAACATTTTGGATTCAGCATGTAGCCAAACTCAAATTGCTCTAACTTTTTTAATAAGTATCCGATTTAGCTCATATTACGATTTTCTGACTTGTTAGGCCTTTCTGCAATAAACTCTTAGTGACAAAATTCCCGCAAAAATTTTTTTCTATGTTTTTATTGCAAAAAAATCAATTATACGATTTTTTGAATGACAGAATGTTGGGATTTTTTTGCTCTAACTTTTCTCTATTCTTTAAAAATTAGGTCATTTTGTAGATTCACATTCTTGGGAAGTACATTTATTCAAATTCTAGGGGGCGACACATTTAAAAAATTATTTGCAATTTTTTGCAAAACTAAAAAAAAATTTTGCGAAAATTTATTTTTTTTGCAAGAAACTGGTAGACTGGTCCCCCAGGAGGATCCAGCTCAAAGGATTTTTAAAAATCTTAATTATGTAAAAAGTTATACATAAATTTCGAAAAGTGACGTCACAACCCTCAAAAATCGCCTAGAAGAGAAAGAAGAATTTTTAAAAAAAATTTTAACATTTTGGATTCAGCATGTAGCCAAACTCAAATTGCTCTAACTTTTTTAATAAGTATCCGATTTAGCTCATATTACGATTTTCTGACTTGTTAGGCCTTTCTGCAATAAACTCTTAGTGACAAAATTCCCGCAAAAATTTTTTTCTATGTTTTTATTGCAAAAAAATCAATTATACGATTTTTTCAATGACAGAATGTTGGGATTTTTTTGCTCTAACTTTTCTCTATTCTTTAAAAATTAGGTCATTTTGTAGATTCACATTCATGGGAAGTACATTTATTCAAATTCTAGGGGGCGACACATTCAAAAAATTATTTGCAATTTTTTGCAAAACTAAAAAAAAATTTTGCGAAAATTTATTTTTTTTGCAAGAAACTGGTAGACTGGTCCCCCAGGAGGATCCAGCTCAAAGGATTTTCAAAAATCTTATTTATGTTAAAAGTTATAGGTAAATTTCGAAAAGTGACGTCACAACACTCAAAAATCGCCTAGAAGAGAAAGAAGAATTTTTAAAAAAATTTTTAACATTTTGGATTCAGCATGTAGCCAAACTCAAATTGCTCTAACTTTTTTAATAAGTATCCGATTTAGCTCATATTACGATTTTCTGACTTGTTAGGCCTTTCTGCAATAAACTCTTAGTGACAAAATTCCCGCAAAAATTTTTTTCTATGTTTTTATTGCAAAAAAATCAATTATACGATTTTTTCAATGACAGAATGTTGGGATTTTTTTGCTCTAACTTTTCTCTATTCTTTAAAAATTAGGTCATTTTGTAGATTCACATTCTTGGGAAGTACATTTATTCAAATTCTAGGGGGCGACACATTCAAAAATTTATTTGCAATTTTTTGCAAAACTAAAAAAAAATTTTGCGAAAATTTATTTTTTTTGCAAGAAACTGGTAGACTGGTCCCCCAGGAGGATCCAGCTCAAAGGATTTTTAAAAATCTTAATTATGTAAAAAGTTATACATAAATTTCGAAAAGTGACGTCACAACCCTCAAAAATCGCCTAGAAGAGAAAGAAGAATTTTTAAAAAAATTTTCAACATTTTGGATTCAGCATGTAGCCAAACTCAAATTGCTCTAACTTTTTTAATAAGTATCCGATTTAGCTCATATTACGATTTTCTGACTTGTTAGGCCTTTCTGCAATAAACTCTTAGTGACAAAATTCCCGCAAAAATTTTTTTCTATGTTTTTATTGCAAAAAAATCAATTATACGATTTTTTCAATGACAGAATGTTGGGATTTTTTTGCTCTAACTTTTCTCTATTCTTTAAAAATTAGGTCATTTTGTAGATTCACATTCTTGGGAAGTACATTTATTCAAATTCTAGGGGGCGACACATTCAAAAAATTATTTGCAATTTTTTGCAAAACTAAAAAAAAATTTTGCGAAAATTTATTTTTTTTGCAAGAAACTGGTAGACTGGTCCCCCAGGAGGATCCAGCTCAAAGGATTTTTAAAAATCTTAATTATGTAAAAAGTTATACATAAATTTCGAAAAGTGACGTCACAACCCTCAAAAATCGCCTAGAAGAGAAAGAAGAATTTTTAAAAAAATTTTCAACATTTTGGATTCAGCATGTAGCCAAACTCAAATTGCTCTAACTTTTTTAATAAGTATCCGATTTAGCTCATATTACGATTTTCTGACTTGTTAGGCCTTTCTGCAATAAACTCTTAGTGACAAAATTCCCGCAAAAATTTTTTTCTATGTTTTTATTGCAAAAAAATCAATTATACGATTTTTTCAATGACAGAATGTTGGGATTTTTTTGCTCTAACTTTTCTCTATTCTTTAAAAATTAGGTCATTTTGTAGATTCACATTCTTGGGAAGTACATTTATTCAAATTCTAGGGGGCGACACATTCAAAAAATTATTTGCAATTTTTGGCAAAACTAAAAAAAAAATTTTGCGAAAATTTATTTTTTTTGCAAGAAACTGGTAGACTGGTCCCCCAGGAGGATCCAGCTCAAAGGATTTTCAAAAATCTTATTTATGTTAAAAGTTATAGGTAAATTTCGAAAAGTGACGTCACAACCCTCAAAAATCGCCTAGAAGAGAAAGAAGAATTTTTAAAAAAATTTTCAACATTTTGGATTCAGCATGTAGCCAAACTCAAATTGCTCTAACTTTTTTAATAAGTATCCGATTTAGCTCATATTACGATTTTCTGACTTGTTAGGCCTTTCTGCAATAAACTCTTAGTGACAAAATTCCCGCAAAAATTTTTTTCTATGTTTTTATTGCAAAAAAATCAATTATACGATTTTTTCAATGACAGAATGTTGGGATTTTTTTGCTCTAACTTTTCTCTATTCTTTAAAAATTAGGTCATTTTGTAGATTCACATTCTTGGGAAGTACATTTATTCAAATTCTAGGGGGCGACACATTCAAAAAATTATTTGCAATTTTTTGCAAAACTAAAAAAAAATTTTGCGAAAATTTATTTTTTTTTGCAAGAAACTGGTAGACTGGTCCCCCAGGAGGATCCAGCTCAAAGGATTTTCGAAAATCTTATTTATGTAAAAAGTTATACATAAATTTCGAAAAGTGACGTCACAACCCTCAAAAATCGCCTAGAAGAGAAAGAAGAATTTTTAAAAAAATTTTCAACATTTTGGATTCAGCATGTAGCCAAACTCAAATTGCTCTAACTTTTTTAATAAGTATCCGATTTAGCTCATATTACGATTTTCTGACTTGTTAGGCCTTTCTGCAATGAATGCTTAGTGACAAAATTGTCGCAAAAATTTTTTTCTATGTTTTTATTGCAAAAAAATCAATTATATGATTTTTTCAATGACAGAAAGTTGGGATTTTTTTGCTCTAACTTTTCTCTATTCTTTAAAAATTAGGTCATTTTGTAGATTCACATTCTTGGGAAGTACATTTATTCAAATTCTAGGGGGCGACACATTCAAAAATTAATTTGCAATTTTTTGCAAAACTAAAAAAAAATTTTGCGAAAATTTATTTTTTTTGCAAGAAACTGGTAGACTGGTCCCCCAGGAGGATCCAGCTCAAAGGATTTTTAAAAATCTTAATTATGTAAAAAGTTATACATAAATTTCGAAAAGTGACGTCACAACCCTCAAAAATCGCCTAGAAGAGAAAGAAGAATTTTTAAAAAAATTTTCAACATTTTGGATTCAGCATGTAGCCAAACTCAAATTGCTCTAACTTTTTTAATAAGTATCCGATTTAGCTCATATTACGATTTTCTGACTTGTTAGGCCTTTCTGCAATAAACTCTTAGTGACAAAATTCCCGCAAAAATTTTTTTCTATGTTTTTATTGCAAAAAAATCAATTATACGATTTTTTCAATGACAGAATGTTGGGATTTTTTTGCTCTAACTTTTCTCGATTCTTTAAAAATTAGGTCATTTTGTAGATTCACATTCTTGGGAAGTACATTTATTCAAATTCTAGGGGGCGACACATTCAAAAAATTATTTGCAATTTTTTGCAAAACTAAAAAAAAATTTTGCGAAAATTTATTTTTTTTGCAAGAAACTGGTAGACTGGTCCCCCAGGAGGATCCAGCTCAAAGGATTTTTAAAAATCTTAATTATGTAAAAAGTTATACATAAATTTCGAAAAGTGACGTCACAACCCTCAAAAATCGCCTAGAAGAGAAAGAAGAATTTTTAAAAAAATTTTCAACATTTTGGATTCAGCATGTAGCCAAACTCAAATTGCTCTAACTTTTTTAATAAGTATCCGATTTAGCTCATATTACGATTTTCTGACTTGTAAGGCCTTTCTGCAATAAACTCTTAGTGACAAAATTCCCGCAAAAATTTTTTTCTATGTTTTTATTGCAAAAAAATCAATTATATGATTTTTTCAATGACAGAAAGTTGGGATTTTTTTGCTCTAACTTTTCTCTATTCTTTAAAAATTAGGTCATTTTGTAGATTCACATTCATGGGAAGTACATTTATTCAAATTCTAGGGGGCGACACATTCAAAAAATTATTTGCAATTTTTTGCAAAACTAAAAAAAAATTTTGCGAAAATTTATTTTTTTTGCAAGAAACTGGTAGACTGGTCCCCCAGGAGGATCCAGCTCAAAGGATTTTTAAAAATCTTAATTATGTAAAAAGTTATACATAAATTTCGAAAAGTGACGTCACAACCCTCAAAAATCGCCTAGAAGAGAAAGAAGAATTTTTAAAAAAATTTTCAACATTTTGGATTCAGCATGTAGCCAAACTCAAATTGCTCTAACTTTTTTAATAAGTATCCGATTTAGCTCATATTACGATTTTCTGACTTGTTAGGCCTTTCTGCAATAAACTCTTAGTGACAAAATTCCCGCAAAAATTTTTTTCTATGTTTTTATTGCAAAAAAAATCAATTATATGATTTTTTTAATGACAGAATGTTGGGATTTTTTTGCTCTAACTTTTCTCTACTCTTTAAAAATTAGGTCATTTTGTAGATTCACATTCTTGGGAAGTACATTTACTCAAATTCTAGAGGGCGACACATTCAAAAAATTATTTGCAATTTTTTGCAAAACTAAAAAAAAATTTTGCGAAAATTTATTTTTTTTGCAAGAAACTGGTAGACTGGTCCCCCAGGAGGATCCAGCTCAAAGGATTTTTAAAAATCCTAATTATGTAAAAAGTTATAGGTAAATTTCGAAAAGTGACGTCACAACCCTCAAAAATCGCCTAGAAGAGGAAGAAGCATTTTAAAAAAAATTTTCAATATTTTAGATTCAGCATGTAGCCAAATACGCGCATGCGCGAGGTTTAGACACAACGTGTTTTTAACGGTCTCCCGATTATTATAGTTTTTGCTTGTTTCCATTGTTTCTTTTACTGAAAGTTATTAAGTTTTGGTCTAACGTATTATTTGTTCCGTAGATTTCTCGAATTTTTTCGCAAATTCTGTGTGGCTGTTGTTTAATTTTTTTCGTTTTTATGCAACCTAACCTAAAAGTCGACATGGCTTCTGCAAAAGTGAGTTTGAGTGACAAATTTTGTCGGGGTTGCAATATTGAAGTGCAAAGGAAAATTGTTCGATGTGAAAAGTGTAATGCCCCGTATCACCCAGATTTGTATTAAACCCAAGTGGAAATGCTGTAGTTCAAGATCGAACTCTCCTAATCCAGCTACTTTACCCCTCACCAGAGATGACCTTGCCACCATGCTTTCTGATCAATTATCGAAGATTACACTTCAAATTGACCCTCTGAGAGAAACCCTAAACAATGTCTCGGATCGTGTCTAGAGAATTGAAGCTGCAGTGACTCGAATGGATTTGCTTGAAACCGAAGTGGAAGGTATTAAAGAAGACATTACTGTTTTAAAACTCTAAAATTGAAAATTGTTCAGAACAATTTATGGCAGATTGCATGCAAGAATTAAATAATCGAAATTTTCGCAGATATGTCTTGCTATTTAATCTTCCTGAAGCCAATTCAGTGAATACTATTTCTAATGAAGATACTAATTTTATTAAGAAATTGTTTAATTTATTATCATCTGAAATTGTCTCGTCAATTCGCACATTAACGCGTCTTGGCAAATACCAACAGATGGCCCCACGTCCTCGACCATTGCGGGTGACTTTTCTTGGACGAAGCATGTGTCAAAAAATCAATAACAGCCTACAGAGATCTCAGACAGAGCAAGAAGACTCTGCCGGATTTCATTCCAGCAGCTCTTTCCTTATCTTGGGACAAAACTCCAATGCAAGCGAAGGAGGATGGAAAGGCGAAAGAGATGAGGGAAGAACGGTTGAGGAAAGGGGAGAAGGGTCTACGACTGATTTACCAGCGAGGAGAGCCTCGCATAGTTTTTGGGGACCGAAGGTTTCACAACAGTCCACCTAGACAATATTACGGTCTCTCCTACATCAGTTTCCCACACTCCTTCTCTTGTCGAAGTAAACAGAGGCAGTCATAGCTCTGTTTGTGATATACCTCGTGTTTGTGATGGTGACTTAACATGTGGCCCCCCTCCTGTGAATCGCTCTCTTCCTTCATTGAGAAAGAGAACATCTGACATTCTTATTTATTATCAGAATGTCAGAGGACTAAGGACAAAATTGCATTTATTAAAGCAAGTATCTCCAACACTAAATATTAATATAATTATTTTGACGGAAAACGTGTCTTACTTCTGCATTCAATTCAAACGAAACTCGGTTTAAATAACTTTTGACGTTTTTCGTTGTGACAGAAGTAGTGACACAAGTGTATTTTTGCGTGGTGGTGGTGTGCTTATTGTCTCTAATTCTTTTGCTGCATGCATCGTTTGTGAAAACAAATATTAACTCCGTTGAACATGTTTTTATAAAATTTGTGCTCCATGCTACATGTTATATCGTTGGCTCTTTTTATATTTCTCCAAACTCTGGTTTAGTCACTTACACAACTGTATGCAGTATCCTAGAAAACCTATATATTCAATACCCGTCAGCAATTTTTTTGCATAGTTGGTGACTTTAATTTACCATCAGTAAAATGGAATAATAACTTGAATGACGGACCTATATGTGTTCCTGCAGCTGGATCATCGCGAGTTTGTAGTGAAATATCTAATTATTTATAAAATTCCCTTGTTTACACGAATCTTGTTCAGGTCAATACATATGTTAATAATGTCGGATCATTGCTAGATTTAGTATTTTACAATTCATTAAATTACACCTTGGAACTATCAATTGACCCTATTTTGCCCGTGGATAATTATCACCCTCCGTTACTTTTTTCTATACATAATCTCATTGACACAAAATGTTAATACATCGCAAAAATAGTCGACATTTTAAATATAATTTTGCAAAAGCTGATGATTTTAGTAGTATTCTTTGTTATTTAAATAATGTCGACTGGACAACTGTGTTAAATACTGCAAACATTGATGAAGCTGTTGATGTTTTTTATGATCATGTTTTACATGACTATTAATCTATCTGTTCCTATTAAGGTTATTAAAAGGGATAATTATCCAACGTGGTTTACCCACGAACTTAAACATTTAGTGTACCTAAAGAAAATTGCTCATAAGCAATTTAAAATTACAGGTAATTCGCTTGACTACGCTGAGTTCTCGTACTTGCGTGATAGATGTAAAACATTGTCAAAAAATTGCATATAATAATCATATCTCTCAAGTCAAAAATTCTATAATATCTAATCCGAAACAGTTTTGGAATTATATATAAATTCTTTCCGTAATGAAACACGGATTCCGAACAATGTATATCTTGGTAACATCTCTGCTAACACTGATCTTGGACATGGCAAATTATTTTCGCCAGCACTTTAGTTATGTGTAATTCATTTCCTTCTTCAAATATTTCTGCTCATGATTTTCAATTTCATAATACTTGCCATGTTAATAGATTTTTTATTGATAAGGATACTATTTTACTTAAATTAAAAAATATCAATGTCAATAAAGGTGCTGGACAAGACCATATTCCTCCGATTCTCCTAAAAACATGCAGCTCTGCTTTTTGTCGAACCATTGTTTATTTTATTTAATTTATCTCTAGAATCAGGTATTTTTTCCACTAATTTGGAAAAAGAAGTATAATTGTTCCGGTTTACAAAGATGGAGATAAAAAAAATGTTACGAATTATCTCCCTATCTCTATTCTCAGCTCAATCGCGAAGATTTTTGAAAGTATCGTTTATGACGTCTTTTATTATCAAGTAGAACAATTAATTGTTGAAAAGCAGCATGGTTTTATGAGACCGAAGGTCAGTTTTAACTAATTTTAGCTCTATTTTTTAATTTTAATTTCTCTGAATTTGGAATGTGGTACACAGACAGACACGGTGTATACAGACTTTTCTAAGGCATTTGATAGGGTTGATCATGCAATTCTGGTGGGCAAAGCTTGAGGCCATGGGCTTTTCTCCTGATATAATCTTATGGATAAAGAGTTATCTTTCTGACATATTTTCCATCTGTTCCGTTTGGGTATTGTTTTTCTGATGTATTTATGGCCACTTCTGGAGGTCCCCCAGGGATCAAATCTTGGACCTCTTTTTTTCTTACTTTTTGTAAATGATGTAAATTCTATATTTAAGTTTAGTTTTTTTCTTTTATTTGGCGATGACCTTAAAATTTATAAGTCAATTACTTGTAATCAGGATTGCTTAAACCTTCAGGCAGGACCTTGATCGAGTCCACAAGTGGTCAATTAATAACAATCTTTTTTTAAAACATAAAGAAACGCAATATCATAACTTTTTTCTAAACGTAAAATTTCTTTAAAACATGACTATGTTAATTGGGGAAATGAAACTGTTATCAAGGGTCGCTTCAGTCCGTGATCTTGGTGTTACCCTTGAAACTACACTCGTCGCTTTAAAAACACATTTGTATATTAAATGTTGTCAACAATGCGATCAGGGTCCTGGGTATGGTCACCAGAAGTGCTTCGAACTTCAAAATATAAAAAGCATTAAAAATATTTTGGTTTTTCTCTCTTGTCCGACCAATTATTGATTTCGCATTTTTGATATGGTTCGCCCTATCAGAACATATATATTGATCTGCTTGAAAAAGTGCAAAATAAATTTATAAGATTTGTAGCAAGAAGATTGGGTTTGACTTATGATTTTTTTAGTCATGACTATTCTGAACTTAGAAGGATTCTGGGCATTCCCTTACTTCAATCAAGATTTTTGTTCTCTGACTTGCTATTTTTGTTTAAACTAATTAATGGCATAATTAATTGTCCTCCTATTTTATTCAATTCTACAATTTTCAGTTCCATCTAGGTCGCCTAGGAATCCTTCTATATTCAGATAGTCTTTCTGTAGAACTAATTACCGCGAAAACTCGGTCATAGTGGAGAATATGCAGAGAAGGTAATGAGTACCAAGAAATCTTTGATTTCTACGGTACACATCTCGGTAAATTTATTGCGAGCTTGCGTAGAGTGAACTACAGTTTAGATAATTAAGTGTCAACACTTCGCATATTGTCAATTTGATTGAAAACCGTATAATTAAGTACTTATGTACGAAAGGGCACTGCCCCTAAATTTATAAATAAATATATAAATTCAAATTGCTCTAACTTTTTTAATAAGTATTCGATTTAGCTCATATTACGATTTTCTGACTTGTTAGGCCTTTCTGCAATAAACTCTTAGAGACAAAATTGTCGCAAAAATTTTTTTCTATGTTTATATTGCAAAAAAATCAATTATACGATTTTTACAATGACATAAAGTTGGGATTTTTTTTTTGCTCTAACTTTTCTCTATTCTTTAAAAAATTAGGTCATTTTGTAGATTCACATTCTTGGAAAGTACATTTACTCAAATTCTAGAGGGCGACACATTTAAAAACTAATTTGGCAATTTTTTGCAAAACAAAAAAAAAATTTTGCGAAAATTTATTTTTTTTGCAAGAAACTGGTTAGACTGGTCCCCCAGAAGGATCCAGCTCAAAGGATTTTCAAAATCTTTAATTATGTAAAAAGATATAGGTAAATTTCGAAAAGTGACGTCACAAACCCTCAAAAATCGCCTAGAAGAGAAAGAAGAATTTTTTAAAAAATTTTCAATATTTTGGTTTCAGCATGTAGTTTAAATTCAAATTGCTCTAACTTTTTTAATAAGTATCCGATTTAGCTCATATTACGATTTTCTGACTTGTTAGGTCCTTTCTGCAATAAACTCTTAGTGACAAAATTCTGACAAAAATTTTTTTCTATGTTTTTATTGCAAAAAAAATCAAATTATATGATTTTTTCAATGACAGAAAGTTTGAGATTTTTTGCTCTAACTTTTCTCTATTCTTTAAAAATTAGGTCATTATGTAGATTCACATTCTTGGGAAAGTACATTTACTCAAATTCTAGGGGGCGGACACATTCATAAAATTATTTGCAATTTTTTGCCAAAACTAATAAAAAAATTTGCGAAAATTTATTTTTTTTTGCAAGAAACTGGTAGACTGGTCCCCCAGGAGGATCCAGCTCAAAGGATTTTTAAAAATCTTAATTATGTAAAAAGTTATAGGTAAATTTCGAAAAGTGACGTCACAACTCTCAAAAAATCGCCTAGAAGAGGGAAGAAACATTTTTAAAAAAATTTTCAATATTTTGGATTCAGCATGTAGCCAAACTCAAATTGCTCTAACTTTTTTTAATAAGTATCCGATTTAGCTCATATTACGATTTTTCTGACTTTGTTAGGCCTTTTTTGCAATAAACTCTTAGTGACAAAATTCCCGCAAAATATTTTTTTATATGTTTTTATTGCAAAAAAAATCAATTATACGATTTTTTCAATGACAGAAAGTTGGGATTTTTTTTGCTCTAACTTTTCTCTATTCTTCAAAAATTAGGTCATTTTGTAGATTTACATTCTTGGGAAGTATATTTACTTAAATTCAGAGGGTGGTCCCCCAGAAGAATTCAGCTCAAAGGATTTTCGAAAATAATAATTACGTAAAGAGTAATGGGCAAATTTCGAAAAATGACTTCAGAACCCTCGAAAATCGCTAGGAATAAGAAGACAAATTTTGTTTGAAAAATTTTAAAATATTTTGGATTCATCATGTAGCCATATTTAAAGTGCTCTAATTTTTTTAATAAGTATCCGACCTTGCTCATATTACGATTTTCTGACTTGTTAGGCCTTTCTGCAATGAACTCTTAGTGACAAAATTCTGACAAAAATTTTTTTCTATGTTTTTATTGCAAAAAAATCAATTATATGATTTTTTCAATGACAGAAAGTTTGAGATTTTTTGTTCTAACTTTTCTCTACTCATTACAAATTAGCTTATTCTGTAGAATCACATTTTTATAAAGTATATTGACTCAAATTTTAGAGGGCGACACATTCAAAAAAATATAGCAACATTAAAATAATCGAACAAGGAAGGATGCATAGGAAAAATCAAGGATCTGATAAAGGAGAATTTCTCTCTAATTTTGATGTAGGCTTCCAGAAAACGTTAGAACCAATTCATTCATTATTCGCTTATCATTCCCTTGTTTCGGTCGTGTTAGAATCAGGAAGAAAGAGTTGATTCATTAATTATTAATTTAAGTTACTTATTTTCTGTTTAACCTAATTGTATATTTTGTTTTATTGTATTTATTAAAATAATTATTTAGTAAAGTTTTGTGTTTAATTTAATTTTCCTTCTTTATTTAATTCGTTAAATTGGAAGTGGTGAGGAGTTTCATTTGAATTTAAGGACACAATTGGTTGTTGGAGTGTTCAACGTCAAGGTTTGAATTTGTATATAACTGGCGATCGATGCATTAACGATTTTTTCTTAGCTGTTCCCCCCTTTTGAAACCTTAATTATTGTATATTATTTTGTTTGGAATTATTTTTTTGAGCCGAGATTTTATTTGTGACTAAGAATAACAATTTCGGGTTACTGGTTTCAATAGTTATCAATTTGTTTAAAATTAAACTATACTTTTCCCGGTATAAATTGGTGTCTAATTAGGAGCCCACGTTGAAATTTCCAGTAAAAATTACATTTGGTTGTGACGTTTGTATTGGGACTCGAGGGAATTTTTAATTAATAATTTTGTTGTGTGAGTTTTGAAATAAACCTGGCCATTTAAAGACTCAAATTTTTAAAGAGAAAGAAAAATTATGACTTAATTTGCCACCAAGGATCAATCTATTGCAGGAAACAATATTTTTTTTTCATTTATTGGATTTTTCTGGAGGAAATTTAGGAGATATTTTGTGTTAGTATTTGCCGTTTTCTGGGTAAATTTTCTTTCGTGTTAAAATAGTGACTATTAAGACGTTTAAATTTAAATAATTAATTTAAGTTGTTAATTATTAATTGTTTATTATTATTAATTTTTTTTTAATTCGAACTATTTAAATAGTGACGTTTTATTTATTTCCTTTTCTTTCGATTCTTTTCCTTGTTGTGTGTTGTATTAACCCATTTACTCCCAAATGTCCGTTTTTTTAAGTACAAGTTCGAACTTTCCCGTTCTAAGGGTTCCGGTTTTTAAAAAAAAATCGGGACAAAGGTTTTCTTATGGATTTGAGTGTCCTCTTCAGAATCTGGAAAAAAATTTCAATTTCGACTTAATGATAAAAAGTTATAATTGTTTTAAACAAAAAAAATCCGTTTTTTAGTGTTTTTTTTCTTTAAAATGCAGATTATTTAATTGAAATCGGCTTGGGAAAAATCTGGAACATCAAAATATCGCGTCCAAAATGTTAGGCCTATCAAATAGACATACTGACAAAAACAATTTTTTACAAAATTTCAAAATGGCGCCTCAAAAATAGCCGCCAAAATATGCAAATTTGGAAAAATAATTTTAAAAAATTTTAACTCCTACATTTTTTTTTACTTTTATGCTTCATTTAAAATAAAAATAATGCTGCTTCAATAAAAAATATTGTTATTTGATGTTATTTAACAATATTATAAACAAATTATTATAAACAATTTGAAAAACTGAGCCAAAGTGGATGTAAAAAATTTATTTTCATCAATTCTCTTCTTTGGGGAAGGTAAAAATGGATATTTAAAGTAAACAATTTAATTCAAAATTATTTTGCAATGTTTAAGAATGTTATAAACAATTTTTATAAAACAATTTTGCAAAAAATGCAATAGAATGGTAGAAATTTTATTATTTTAATTTTATTATGCTCTCTGGTTATGAAAATGTTTAATAAGGATTAAACTTCCATTTAACATTATTTAGCAATATTTGAAAATGTTATAAACAATTGTCATAGAAAAATCAGTTTAGGGTGGAAAAAAAATTTTGATTTTCTTTATTTGTTTGTTTGTCATTAGAAAAGATATTTAAAAGACAAATCTTTGTCTGTAATTATTTAAAATTTTTTTACAATGTTATAAACAATGTTTATAAAAAAAGATGTTCAGAGAAGAAACAAATTTTTTCTTTACTACTAACTTATTCTAACATAAAAATGAAAACTGATGATTCAACCGTTCATCCAAAATTTATAAACAATTTTTTAAAATTGTTTATAAAAAATTGTTGTATAACATTGTTAAAAATTGCTGAATAATGTTAAATGAAAGATTATATCTATAACAAAGAATTTGATTACAAGAAGGTATTATATAATAAAAAAATGCTTTTTTTCCATGATGATACTTCATATTTAGCAAATTGTTTATAAGAATTGTTTACAACATTTTTATACATTGTTTAAAAATTTTTTATAAACAATAGATACTTTAGATTCCACTTTTAATGACAAAAGAAAGTTAGTAGTGAAGAAAAGAATATTTTTGTCCACTCTAAACATCTTTTTTTATAAAAATTGTTTATAAAAATTATTTATAACATTGTAAAAAAATTTAAATAATTACAGACAAAGATTTGTCTTTTAAATATCTATTCTAATGACAAACCAAGTGAATAGTGAAAAAAAATATTTCTTTTCACTTTAAACTTCTTTTTCTATGAAAATTGTTTATAACATTTTTAAATATTGCTAAATAATGTTAAATGAAAGTTTAATCCTTATGCAACATTTTGATAACCAGAGAGCATAATAAAATTAAAAAAATAAAATTTCTACCATTCTATTGCATTTTTTGCAAAATTGTTTATAAAAATTGTTTATAACATTCTTAAACATTGCCAAATAATTTTGAATTGAATTGTTTACTTTCAATATCCATTTTTACATTCCCCAAAAAAGAGAATTGTTGAAAATAAATTTTTTGCATCCACTTTGGCTCGTAGTTTTCAAATTGTTTATAATAATTGTTTATAATATTGTTAAATAGCATCAAATAACAATATTTTTTATTGAAGCAGCATTATTTTATTTAAATGAAGCATAAAAGTAAAAAAAATGTAGAGTTAAAATTTTTTAAAATTATTTTTCCAAATTTGCATATTTTGGCGGCCATTATTGAGGCGCCATTTTGAAATTTGTATAAAATTGTTTTTGGCAGTATGTCTCTTTGATAGGCCTAACATTTTGGACGCGATATTTTGATGTTCCAGATTTTTCCCAAGCCGATTTCAATTAAATAATCTGCATTTAAAGAAAAAAAACACTAAAAAACGGATTTTTTTTGTTTAAACAATTATAACTTTTTATCATTAAGTCGAAATTGAAATTTTTTTCCAGATTCTGAAAGAGGACACTCAAATCCATAAGAAAACCTTTGTCCCGATTTTTTTAAAAACCGGAACCCTTAGAACGGGAAGTTCGAACTTGTACTTAAAAAAACGGACATTTGGGACTAAATGGGTTAAGGGGTTAGAGAGCGACTCGAATGAATTAGCGAATAAGCAGTCATTTTTAGGGACGTCGTTAATTTTGGGCGGATATAAAGACCGATTTAAATAAATCAGAGAAGTAGCGCAAAATCATAGAGACGAAATTTATTTTATTTCGGTTTAAAGATAAACTGTTTTGTTGTTGTTGATGTTAGGTGATATATTAAATTTGTCAGAAAGGGTTCGAGGTTTGACTGTCGTATCCATTGAATGTCACCATAAACGCATGTTGGACCTCCTGAATCATGAATCTATTTTGCCTATTTGGCAACAAATTGAATCCTCAGGAAGACGTAGCCGTGGAATTAGATCGGCATAGTGTCGGTACTCGCGGTTCCTTCTAAGGGTAAACTCTCTTAAGGCTAATGTGCCTCAGCGAATAGATTCTATTTTCTGGCGTGATACACATTAGAACCGAACCTTAAGATCCACACGCTAACCAAGAACCTCCTCGTGGTAGAGTTGGATATGGATATTCATCCTAACTAATGCTTGCTATTGCGTGTCGATCGGTTAAACCTTTGGGTGTAATCGATTGAGTTTCCAGACATAGTGTCTGGGAATTGGAAGTAAATGTGTCTGCCGTGGTAACCTTGTAAAGGAGTAGTATTGCCATTGGGAGTCGTATCTTGCAAAAGATAGCAAGTACGCTTTTGTGCTTATTAATGCTGTTTAGTGGTTTTTCAACGAATTTTCGCCCTGCGCCTTATAAAAGACATATCTTGTGCTAGGGTTACGCGCGTTTGGTGTAGATATTACAGAAGAATTTTAATTCTTCGCCGTATCTTTGTGTATCAGCCGGCCGATGTGTTGAGTAGTGAGGAATTATTTCTGAGCATCAACACATCAAACCGCCTTGAAGAGGGGCATTCTTGAGAATCTGATTTCTTAAAGGTGTGTCCTTCTGTCAATTGCGGGTATGGAGCTCTGGAACCTAGGTTTTCCAGAGACAAAAAGAAGTGCTGTCCGCTTTCGGCTGGGGCCTGACTTGCCATCCACGGAATCGTAGCAAATACAGTCATATGGAGTGGTGGCATCACTAGTGGATGTACACTACTCCTTTTGTTCATTTACGTAGCAAATACAGCTTGACGTAGTGGCATGGTCGTGGTCCTTAAGGTCTTGCGGATACACAGTAAAAACATTTTACTTAAAATATAAATGAACTAATTTTCATTTCAGTCTGAAATTAAAGCAGTAACGAAAAATAAGATACTATGATTTATAGAAAGTGGAGTATCATGTATCTTAAAGCACTTTTAAAATTAAAAAGCGTACTGAAAAACTGTGCCACTGGTGTGCAGCATTTAGTACGTATATTAAATATCGTATAATGTGTTTACTCAATGAACTGAAAATCACGAAAGTTGAACTGAAAGTCGCTCTGTGTTAAGGCGCAAGCGTGAGTGGATATGAAACGTCAGTGTATATGTTTGACGTATAAACGTTTTTTGCCCAGTGGGGCTGTAATGTTTTTAAAATTAATTATTATCAATAAACTTTAACACAAAGAAAATAATTAATACTGTAATTATAAAATTACAGCAAATTTTATTTATATTTTATTAATAAAATTTACCCTATTACTTTATAAAGTAACCTTGCTTACCAAAGCATAGGGACATGTACTTTAGTACCTTAAAACGTCAGACTTTATTATCGACAGTAGCTAACTTTCAGTCAATGCACAGAACTTATTTTAAGGTTTTTTATTTGATACTGACTTTCACACAGAGTGTACTGACTCACATCACACCTTAAATTCCGTAAGAGTGTACTACTGCATTTAAGTAAAATGTTTTTCTGTGTAGGGATTCAGCCTCTCCGTGGAACCCGCTAGTAATGCCCTCGTGTGTGGGCCGGATCCTTTGGTCCAACCCTAGCACGATGGTAGCTAAGTGAATCCTTCGCTAACAGATCTTGGACTCACTTGTGATGTCTGGGATATGCAGGCCCGTATCACTCGCGTGTTGCGGTTAGGCGCGCTAGCAGCGCACTCTGCATGGCGTCGACTGGTACTAAACGCGACACCAAAATTCAAATTCAATATAAATCACTTTAAAATTAAGTGTGTATTTTAAATGTTTAGAAGTCTTTAAATGTAAAATAATTGTATATGAATAAGTATAAGTAATATTTTAATGCAAAAATAATTACTAAAAGTATTTTAAAAGAAAAATTAACCATTTTGGACAATGTAGTTATAGCGACATCTATTGCCATCTGATGACAGCATCTCTGTTGCTTTGGTGTTGGGCGAATTTTAAGTTCTGCTTGAGATAGATTTTACTTCGATGTAAAATTATTGTTTTACGAAGATTTTGTGCAGAAAAAACAAATTATTATGTGTCTTTGATAATTAATCTCGTTAAATTGAAACTCAAAGCAACTAATTTGTATGTCGTGTCGAAGAAAATACTTGCATTTAACATATACAAAATACTAACCCTTTATCTTCATAGTAGAATCATTTTTTCCTAATTGCATCGGATTTGTGAAATTAAAATTGATTGTTTTATTTTAACGAAGTTTGATGGATATACGTAAATAGACTGCAATAGGACGTTTTCATATTAGCGAACGACTTGTATTTTGGTTTTGATCTGAGGGCTGTCAGAAAAGTTTTCGTTTTAGGATTGACAGGTATGTTTAAGTTAACTTAAATAATTACTTGCTTTCAACATTTATTTACTTTTATTTTTATATATTTTTCGGTTCTGTGTAAAGTAAAAATATTATTTTATCAATTATCTTAAAATTTGATTAATATCGCAAAAAATAAGAATTACATATAGTTTAAGGTTATGTATCGTAAATTTTCATATGATTAAATGTAAATTGAATTTTGGAATTATTCTAATGTATTTTCCTTTTTCTTATTTTATTTGTTTAATATTTTTAATAATTTATTAAAATGCTTGACTTTTTAGATTGACAAAATGAGGCAGCGCAGTGTTTCAGAGTGAAAGTTGGCGGAAGAATTTTCAGCCGTGTTTGGGATACAGTTTTTAAAAACGTGTAAACTTAATTTTTACGAAGATTTCGTACAGAAAAAGAACGGTTATTGTGTGTCATGGATAAATAATACTGATAAATGTAAACTCAAAGCTAAGAATTGGTAATAGTACTTCGTGACGAAAAAAATACTTGCATTTAACATAAACACAATTCTGACTTTATTATCTTCTTTGCAGAACAATTTTTTTCTCTTCAAAACTTGTTAAATTAAAAGCAATTCATATTAGCAAACGACTTATACCCTGGATTTAGTCTGAGGTTTGACGGAAAAGTTTCTTTTTCAGGGTTGACAGGTACGGTTATATTAACTTACATAATTGCATGCTTTCGAAATTTATTTACTACAATTTGTTTAATGTGGTTAATATTTTTTGTTAGAGTACATAACTTTTTTACATTAACAGAATGTGGCAGTGCAGTCTTCAACGGTGTAAGTTATCCGGTGAATTTTCAGCCGTGCTTGAGATCCAGTTTACTTTAGTGTAAACTTTTTTTAACCAAGATTTCGTACAGAAAAAAGCATTACTATTGTGAGTGTTGCATAAATAATAACAATAAATTAAAAGTCAAAGCTACTAATCCGTACTTCATGCCGAAGAAGGTGAAAATACTTGCATTTGACCTATACAAAATACTGACTCTTTATCATTATTGGAGAACCATTTCTTTCTCATCTTGCTTTGAAACTGTCAAATTAGAAGTGGTTATTTCATTGTAACGAAGTTTGATGGATATGTGGATCGTCAAGAGACGGTGATGGGACTCATATATGTATATTAGAAAACGACTTGTATTCTGGATTTGGTCTGAGGTTCGAGAGAAAAGTTTACTTTTCCAGGTTGAAGATTTCGTACAGAAAAAGGACGGTCATTTTGTGTCATCAATAAATAATACTTATAAATTGAAACTCAAAGCGGGGTGCTTACTTATTCCCGCTTATGAAAAAGTTCGAATTGTAATTCTATCAAAATTAAAAGTTACAAATATTAAAATGATCTAACAGACATTGAATATAATGCGATTTTATATAAAAGTTTAATTAATAAAATGAGTTTATTGTAGAATTTTTTAAAAAAAAATAAAGAAATTCTCTTATTTGCATTTACTATAATCATAAGCAAGTATGAAATTTTTTCACGCAAACTTTTAAGCGATAAAATAGTTGTTCAAGCCAATGTTTTTTTTTCGTAATTTTATAATAACTTAATTTTAAAGAGTTATAATTTTTAATTTGTATAAATAGTATTTTAACAAATGTCTGTCAAGTTTAAATGTAATAAAAATATAGTTTATTTAAATAAAATGTCTTTTTTGAAAAATAAATAGTTTTATATAAATGTTATATTTACTATAGAATTTTAATCAAGTGATGATATTTGAATAATTTGAATACCACCTATTCCTGAAGAAGATGAAAAATAAACTGTTAAAATGGTTATTTCTTCATATATTTTTATTTTCTAGTTGACATTTATTGAAATGCTTAAATTTTAAAAATGCAAGTTAATAAACTAATTATGTTATAAAAGCTTAATTTTCTCGAATCTTTATTAACCAAAATTACTATAAAATATATTTTTTTAATGTTTATAAATTTCAATATGACAAAATGTTTACTTTAAACAAATGTTAATTGTAAATAATATTTTATATACTATAATGACCACTTTTCCTAACGTCAAAAAACTCAAATATGAATTTCATCGAAAACATTGACTACTATTTATAATTCACATTTTTCGAACAAAGTTTCCCAGCCATGATAACTGATTTATATTGGTAATAGTAGATACAGATGTCACTACTGAACTATTTTCATAAAAGATTGAAAAAAAATAAAAAATTTCTGCTTAAAGAGAAAGACTTTATAAAAATGTAATTATTGATGAATGAATATAAATTTGTTTATTAATTTACAGCGACTGTTTTAAATATCATTGTTTTATATTTAAATGTCATATTACATTGACTTTTTTTTTTAAAGGAAAATTTAATCCGAAGTACTTTTAGCGGAAAGAAAGTTATTAAAAAGTGTTTTTTTCTTTTGACTTGTAACCTAAGAATATTTTTTTCTAATAATGCATAAAGTTAAATTTTTCTTTGAATTAAAAAAAATTGTTAAATTTTAAAATTAAATAAATAAATTATTTTACCACCTTTTTCTCTTATGAAAATACAATCTAGTTGGTACGAAAAAACTGGACTATTTTAATTGAAGCTTATTAAGAGTATTTTTTTTGTTTTCTATAAGATTTTAAAAAACGAGTTAAGCCCTTTTCGAAAAGGGATTATTACTTGAATTTATTTTTCGGTTTTATAGATTTCGAGATAATTCAGACATGTTTTATAAAATTACCTCTCCAGTGGTTACTCCATCTGCTCCAAAAATTTTACTCGTAAATAAGCTATTGTATTTCTCAACAGTCTTCTTTGTGTTTCCACTTAAGAATACTTTATATAAAGCAAACACAAAATCCAAACAAGACTGAAATATTTTTTTATTGCGGCAAATAAGTATTAACGTAATCTGTTTGGACATACGCATAAATTTAGTAAAATGTTTTTGTACATTTATCACAACTAATAATTAAAATGTTTAATAACTTTATGTTTATAAATATAAATGATGTAAATATTAATCAATATTTAAACCATAAATCATTAATAAAATAATTAATTTATTAGTGTATAAAAATACAATAATTTTGAACAATTGGATTAACATAAAATACATTAATTGTGAACAGTTGATTGACATAAAATTCGATAATTGTGAACAGTTTGATTAACATGGGATGCACAGTAACGAAAGGTACATCTCTTAACAAAAACGAATACTAATTTTTATACGAGATCAATTAAAGTTGAATTACGGTTTGCGCGTAAATTGCGCTAATTCGCAAATAATAAAACTATAATCATCATTGCTGAGGAATGTTGTATATTCTGGAAATGAATAAATAGGGGTCCCTGCAATTCGGACAGAAGAGTTCTCCTCTTTCTTGAAAGTCTAAACTGCATTCTTCACAAATAATATAATGTCCGCAAGGGATGAAAGTTCTTGACGCTTGCCTCTCTTGACAAATACAACAGATCGTTGGTTCATCTATGGATAAAATACATTTTATTTAATTATACTTTTTCACTTTTTAAATCAATTTTTATTTCAAAATTCTACTAGATTTCAATCATTTAAATACAAAAATAAATAATTTATTGAATAATTCAATGTTCTTTAAAATTTTAATTGCCAAAAAGAATTTTATCAACTAAGTTTTAAATAATTCAATACTTTCGATGAGTTTTAATCAAAATTATTAGAATAAAATTTATTCAACATAATTGTCAGTTGAATGTTTGAAAAATTTTTTATTTAATTTTTCAAAAATTACAAATTGAAACCTTTTCAAAATTAATTTGTTTCTATAAATTCACGCTCTAGTGCTTTTAATATTCGATTGTTATATAAAATTTTAACTCAAATTCATTTTTAAATAAATGTAATTTTTATCATAAATTTAAAAAAATTTTGAACAGAATATTGAATTTGTGCAAAGAATTTTATTATTTTTTGAAAATAATTAAATTTCGGCAATCATTTGTAATTTTTCTAAGATTCTTAAAATTAATAAAATATAATAATTAATAAAAACTTATTAAATAATAAAATGTTTTTTAAAATTGAATTTTTACAAAGGGGTCAAACCATTATATTTCGAATAAAGTCGTTGCGGCCTAATTTTTTAAAAAAATTGATACTTTTAGAATTGAATCTGTATGATCTCTGAATAACGAAATGAAAAGAATTATATTAAAATATTTATTACTTTTCTTTAAATATGAGTGTAAACTGAAGAAGGTGCGAAAAAATGGCACTTTTTTAGCAATTAAAAAATATTTTAAACAGTATTGATAAATTCTTAAAAGTGCAAAATGATTTATTGATTCATGTTTAAAATTAGTTGAATAATTATTCTTTAATAATAAAACTTATTAAAAATATAAAAATAATAGATAAAATAGGTTTTTAAAGTCGATCCGCCAAATAACCTAATTTTGACGTTTTTATAAATTAATTACGAGAAGGTGGAATTATTGAATTAAATAATAACTCACCGAATATAGAGTATTTTTGATGAACTTTCAGAATTTCTTATCACTTTTTTAATTTTTCCTTTTAATATATAAGAAATATTGAGTTGAAAGTACGCAATTTTCTGAATTGTTGCGTACTTTACAACTTAATAACTCTGTTAAAGAAAAATAAAAAAATTTGGCACTTTCACAACTTCTAAATAACAACGAAATCTATACACTCAAAAATTTTCGTTTTGGTCCCGAGAATACTTTAAAAAATATAAAGGTTTAAAAATTGCACACTTTTTCAGGTTAAAACTATTTATTTTCTTAAAATTGAAGTTGGTTTTCATGTTGTTAATCACATTCCGAATCATAGTTTTTAAATTAAAAGCAAACTTCAATTTTAAGAAAATAAATAGTTTTAACCTGAAAAAGTGTACAATTTTTAAACCTTTATATTTTTTAAAAGTATTCTCGGGACCAAAACGAAAATTTTTGAGTGTATAGATTTCGTTGTTATTTAGAAGTTGTGAAAGTGCCAAATTTTTTTATTTTTCTTTAACAGAGTTATTAAGTTGTAAAGTACGCAACAATTCAGAAATTGCGTACTTTCAACTCAATATTTCTTATATATTAAAAGGAAAAATTAAAAAAGTGATAAGAAATTCTGAAAGTTCATCAAAAATACTCTATATTCGGTGAGTTATTATTTAATTCAATAATTCCACCTTCTCGTAATTAATTTATAAAAAACGTCAAAATTAGGTTATTTGGCGGATCGACTTTAAAAACCTATTTTATCTATTATTTTTATATTTTTAATAAGTTTTATTATTAAAGAATAATTATTCAACTAATTTTAAAACATGAATCAATAAATCATTTTGCACTTTTAAGAATTTATCAATACTGTTTAAAATATTTTTTAATTGCTAAAAAAGTGCCATTTTTTCGCACCTTCTTCAGTTTACACTCATATTTAAAGAAAAGTAATAAATATTTTAATATAATTCTTTTCATTTCGTTATTCAGAGATCATACAGATTCAATTCTAAAAGTATCAATTTTTTTAAAAATTAGGCCGCAACGACTTTATTCGAAATATAATGGTTTGACCCCTTTGTAAAAATTCAATTTTAAAAAACATTTTATTATTTAATAAGTTTTTATTAATTATTATATTTTATTAATTTTAAGAATCTTAGAAAAATTACAAATGATTGCAGAAATTTAATTATTTTCAAAAATAATAAAATTCTTTGCACAAATTCAATATTCTGTTCAAAATTTTTTTAAATTTATGATAAAAATTACATTTATTTAAAAATGAATTTGAGTTAAAATTTTATATAACAATCGAATATTAAAAGCACTAGAGCGTGAATTTATAGAAACAAATTAATTTTGAAAAGGTTTCAATTTGTAATTTTTGAAAAATTTAAATAAAAAATTTTTCAAACATTCAACTGACAATTATGTTGAATAAATTTTATTCTAATAATTTTGATTAAAACTCATCGAAAGTATTGAATTATTTAAAACTTAGTTTGATAAAATTCTTTTTGGCAATTAAAATTTTAAAGAACATTGAATTATTCAATAAATTATTTATTTTTGTATTTAAATGATTGAAATCTAGTAGAATTTTGAAATAAAAATTGATTTAAAAGTGAAAAAGTATAATTAAATAAAATGTATTTTTATCCATAGATGAACCAACGATCTGTTGAATTTGTCAAGAGAGGCAAGCGTCAAGAACTGTCATCCCTTGCGGAGCTTATAGTATTTGTGAAGAATGCAGTTTAGACTTTCAAGAAAGAGGAGAACTCTTCTGTCCGAATTGCAGGGACCCCTATTTATTCATTTCCAGAATATACAACATTCCTCAGCAATGATGATTATAGTTTATTATTTGCGAATTAGCGCAATTTACGCGCAAACCGTAATTCACTTTAATTGATCTCGTATAAAAAATTAGTATTCGTTTTTTGTTAAGAGATGTACCTTTCGTACTGTGCATCCATGTTAATCAACTGTTTCACAATTATCGAATTTTATGTCAATCAACTGTTCACAATTAATGTATTTTATGTTAATCAATTGTTCAAAATTATTGTATTTTATACACTAATAAATTAATTATTTATTAATGATTTATGGTTTAAATATTGATTAATATTTACATCATTTATATTATAAACATAAAGTTATTAAACATTTTAATTATTAGTTGTGATAAATGTACAAAAACATTTTACTAAATTTATGCGTATGTCAAACAGATTACGTTAATACTTATTTGCCGCAATAAAAAATATTTCAGTCTTGTTTGGATTTTGTGTTTGCTTTATATAAAGTATTCTTAAGTGGAAACACAAAGAAGACTGTTGAGAAATACAATAGCTTATTTACGAGTAAATTTTTGGAGCAGATGGAGTAACCACTGGAGAGGTAATTTTATAAAACATGTCTGAATTATCTCGAAATCTAAAACCGAAAAATAAATTCAAGTAATAATCCCTTTTCGAAAAGGGCTTAACTCGTTTTTTAAAATCTTATAGAAAACAAAAAAATACTCTTAATAAGCTTCAATTAAAATAGTCCAGTTTTTTCGTACCAACTAGATTGTATTTTCATAAGAGAAAAAGGTGGTAAAATAATTTATTTATTTAATTTTAAAATTTAACAATTTTTTTTAATTCAAAGAAAAATTTAACTTTATGCATTATTAGAAAAAAATATTCTTAGGTTACAAGTCAAAAGAAAAAACACTTTTTAATAACTTTCTTTCCGCTAAAAGTACTTCGGATTAAATTTTCCTTTAAAAAAAAAAGTCAATGTAATATGACATTTAAATATAAACAATGATATTTAAAACAGTCGCTGTAAATTAATAAACAAATTTATATTCATTCATCAATAATTACATTTTTATAAAGTCTTTCTCTTTAAGCAGAAATTTTTTATTTTTTTCAATCTTTTATGAAAATAGTCAGTAGTGACATCTGTATCTACTATTACCAATATAAATCAGTTATCATGGCTGGGAAACTTGTTCGAAAAATGTGAATTATAAATAGTAGTCAATGTTTTCGATGAAATTCATATTTGAGTTTTTTGACGTTAGGAAAAGTGGTCATTATAGTATATAAATATTATTTACAATTAACATTTGTTAAAGTAAACATTTTGTCATATGAAATTTATAAACATTAAAAAAATATATTTTATAGTAATTTTGGTTAATAAAGATTCGAGAAAATTAAGCTTTTATAACATAATTAGTTTATTAACTTGCATTTTTAAAATTTAAGCATTTCAATAAATGTCAACTAGAAAATAAAAATATATGAAGAAATAACCATTTTTAACAGTTTATTTTTCATCTTCTTCAGGAATAGGTGGTATTCAAATTATTCAATATCATCACTTGATTAAAATTCTATAGTAAATATAACATTTATATAAAACTATTATTTTTCAAAAAAGACATTTTATTTAAATAAACTATATTTTATTACATTTAAACTTGACAGACATTTGTTAAAATACTATTTATACAAATTAAAAATTATAACTCTTTAAAATTAAGTTATTATAAAATTACGAAAAAAAAACATTGGCTTGAACAACTATTTTATCGCTTAAAAGTTTGCGTGAAAAAATTTCATACTTGCTTATGATTATAGTAAATGCAAATAAGAGAATTTCTTTATTTTTTTTAAAAAAATTCTACAATAAACTCATTTTATTAATTAAACTTTTATATAAAATCGCATTATATTCAATGTCTGTTAGATCATTTTAATATTTGTAACTTTTAATTTTGATAGAATTACAATTCGAACTTTTTCATAAGCGGGAATAAGTAAGCACCCCCTCAAAGCTACGAACTAGTAATCGTACGTCGTGGCGAAGAAAATACTTGCATTTAACATAAACACAATTCTGACTTTATTATCTTCTTTGAAGAGCATTGTTTCCCAGCCTGCTTTGAAACTGCTGAATTGAAAGCAATTGTTTTATTTTAATTAAATTCGATGGATATGAGCGAGATACGGCGATAGAACGTTTTTATATTAGTGAACGACACATTGTGGATGTGGTCTGATGTTTGACAGAAAAGTTTCTTTTTCAGAATTGACAGGTATGATAATGCTTTAACTAATTAATTACTTGCTTTCAACATTTATTTACTACATTTTTTCTTTTTGTGTAAAATAAAATTTATTTTGTCAATAATCCGGAAACTTGTTAAAGTCACACAAAATCGCAAATTTAAACTATTTTAATGTTATGTGCACTAAAAATAGTTAAGGTAACGCGTATTAAAAACATTGTTAATTTTTAATTAATTTATTTTATTTTCATTAATATGTTTCCTAACCTATTAAAGTGCATGAATTTTTTAGATTAACAAAATGAGGCAGTGCAGTGTTCCAGGGTGTAAGTTGAAGAACCAAACTATCCATCGTATCCCTGTGGACCAAAATTTGGGATAATTATGGGTAACGGCAGTCGGCAATGAACAAATATTGCATATGCCATATGAATCTATACGAAAAAAGGGATTAATAGTTTGTGGATTGCATTTTGGTAATAATTGTTATCAGCCTATGTCAACGCGGAATCTTTTAAAGGCTGACGCTATTTCAACTCTTCGACTAACAACAAAAGAATCGGACAGTTTACTGGAAAGTGGAAACTTCGTTATAGATTCAAATCCAGAAAGAATTAGAAAAAGGAATCCTTGTGAATCCAGTCTTGTTATGACAGAGGATAGAAGGTTGGAAATAAATAAAGAGGTTTCTTCATACATTCGTTTAAAAAAATGCTTTCTTTAAAGGCAGCATCTACTTCTTCTCATCGATTACTACCCCAGAATTGTGATAGTTTTTTAGAAGATGGAAGTGTTATAGAGGTTGAGAATTTACCAAGCACAAGTAAACGTAAGAGTAACGAGGTTAATCCAATCATATCACGACCAAAAAAACAAAAATTCACGAAACTCTTGAATCTGACTTTCAAATATCAAATATAGAAAGTTCGACAATAGGTATTCCTGAAAATAATGTAGAAAAAGTGAATTCGAAGAGACCATCCGAAGACGATGCAGGTTCCAGTACAGATGTTCATGTTACAAAAAGACCACGTACAGAAAAAAGGAAACGATTAGTTTTAGCAAGACATTTGGACAAGCGTGTGATAACTCCAAAAGCAAATCAAATTTATTCGGAGGCAACAGAAATCAGAAACTTGTTAAATAAAACTAAACGGAAAGTGAAAAGGTATGTATAAATGTAACATTTTATAAATATATATTAATCTATGCAGTTTAATATGTCATAATTTAAATTTTACGATTTTTTATGCAATGGTTAGTTTTCTTTTAATTTCTCGTCTACGGTATAAAGTTATGTGTTTGACTTTACAATGACGAATTTAACACTGTAAAATAAAACTAAATCTGACACTATCTGAGAGAAGCTACTTTAGAAGCAGAGAAATTTTAGGTTAATAATCTAAAATAAATGCCACATGTCTGTAAAGTCAGGGAAATCTCAGTGAAACAAAATTTTTATCAGTAAAGTCAGGGAAGTGTTAGAGAAATAATTTTTTTGTCAGTAAAGCCAGGAAAATGTCAGTTTAATTACAATTATTACAAAAAATTGAGTTGCGTATTTAAATAATTGAATTCTAGAAGAACTTTTGGGAAATTATTACAATTAATTGATTCAAAGATGAAGTTTATTTGAGAATTGTAAAAAATTATTTAATTCAGGAAGGGTTACAATTGTAGTTTTTAAAAATGATTAAAATTCATAAATTTTACTCATTGTCCGTAAACATTCATATTAACCTGTAAAAAGAATTTTGTCAGGGAAAGTAATTTTAATGTCAGTAAATTAACAATATTTTTAAAATAATTTGTTTAGAGTTTTTCTCGATTTTCTTACATATAGAATAAAATAATACAATTTGAATAATCTAATATTTTGTCTAATTTATTCTGTAGTGTATTTCTGAAGTCGTAAAATTTATGGTCACACGTCTTTGTATTAAAATAATGTAATAAAAAGAAAAGAAAATATTTTGTAATTTACTTATTAATTGTATGATATTTTTTAGACTTGAAGAGAAATTGAAGGACGTCCAAAAATGTATTCGTGTAGCTGAAAAAATTAAGAAATTATCGAAAGCCCAAAGATTTTTTGTGGAGATGCAATTAAAAAATGTCGGTATCAATGTGAATGGAAGAAGATTTAGCAATGAGGAAAAAGTTTTAGCTTTATCCATATTCAAAAAATCACCTGCCACATATAAACATTTGACAAATCTTTTCAGCTTACGATCGAAACCTGTTAATACTTCGATAGCAGTTCACCTAACTGACATTGCACAAAATTTAAAAAAAGCTGATAAGCAATTTAGCATGTGCTGGGACGAAGCTCATGTCCATTCCCATGTTGCATACAACCGGAAAAAAGACAAAATAATAGGATTCGAGGACATAGGAAATTTTCGCAGTAGCCAGTTTGATGATCGGGTAATAGTGTTCATGGCTCGTCGATTATCGGATGGAGCCAAGATTCCTTTTTCCTATTACTATTCGCATTCTCAAATGACCTATGGCCAGTTAATTCAGTGTATTAGAGAGAATATCAAGGCTATTGCTTCTACCGGTCTCCAGTTAGTAGTCACAATTTGTGATCAAGACAGCTCAAATTTAAAGGCAATTAATGAGTTGAGAAAAGAATATTTAAAAGAGTGCAAAGGAAAAATATAGAACCTGGAAGCGAAACAGAAATGACAGTAGAAGGAGTAGCGTTCGTAGCAGTACTGGACATTCCACATGTTGTTAAAGACATGAGAAACAACTTATTAAATAAGCCTTTGAACTTAGGAAATGGCAAAATTGTAAAATGGGATCATTACGTGAAAGCCTATCAATTGGACACAATGGCTGACAAACCAATCTTATCCTTACCCAAACTAAAAGAGGGACATGTTTACGAGGAAAAAATGCCAAAGATGAAGGTTTGCGTGGCAGCACAAGTTCTAAGCAGCTCAATGTCGAAATTTATTTCAACCACGTGTCAATACGATACAGAAATTCAGACTCGGATTGGACCTTTAAAAATGGCTGCTGATGCTATCGGATCAGCCAATTTTGCTAATTTAATGGACACAACTTTTGACTCTTTAAATTGTACTAGGGAGGAAAGAAACTACAAGAAACCAGTGCGAAATATTGTGTCGACACGTAGTAATCACGTCGAGTACTGGATTGAAGCTAGAAAAAATTTGAAAAAATGTATTTCGTTAACGATACGAATAAACGGTTAAAACCTCCACCTTCTTTAACAAGCATGATATGGAATTTAAAAGCAATGCCTCAGTTATGGAAAACCTTGCAAAAAGCGGATTTTAAAGTATTTAAAACAGGGTATGTGAATCAAGACATACTTGAAAACTTTTTTGGAATGCTGAGAAGTCATAGTCATCGATTTGTAAACTTGACTTGTTTACAATTTGACGGACTGTTTAAAACACTTCTTTTAAACAACTTAACTTCACGGCATTCATTGAGCTCAAATTGTCTGGATAATGGAACAAAAGCACTAGAATCACTTGGCAACTTCTTAATGTCAGCAAAAGAAAAAAATCTTATTGACACAAGAGTACCAGGACCTGATGCGTATCATGAGGACAAGAAATTAAAAGACACGACAAAGAGAAAACTGTCCAATCGTTTGGGTAATATCGCTTGGTTTGAATAAAAAAATTATTATATAATTATATATGTTAGTTTGAAATACATATATTTGATAGGTTGAAATTTCCTTAATCCCTCGCTTTATGGCTACAAAATCCACAAACATCCATTAAATTAATTTAAAACATGCTTACATTTTGCATCTCTAACTGAAAGTAATCAAAATATGCAGTTTTAATAAATTCTGTTATTTGTTTCATTTCGCTTCCAATAAAAATGTACTCCCCACACATATAACAAAAAGAATCAGGGGGTTGTAAACAACGCCTTCTCGCAGTCGACATTATGAAAGCACAGTTAAAAATATGAATGCAAAATTCGCAACACAATTGGAAACATTTGTCAATTTTTAGGATATGATTTTATTTGACATTTGTAAAACAAAAGACGCATATTACTTACTTTTGTTTAAAATGTATATTGAAAATATTGGACTCAAGGGATTAAAAAAATTGTATTCTTGAAATTTTTAAGTAAAGCAATTTTTACCTTTTTAAAGTAAAAAATTACTTTTCTGTAAATAAACAATTGCTTTTGTTCTTAGGAAAAATTGTCTAAGTAAAAAGCACATTCTGTCAAATTCTTTTTTCAGTGTGAGAAATTCAAATTTTTATAAGAATCAATTTCAAGGATTGTAGTCGCGAAATTATTCTTTAAATTGAGCCAACGTAGAAGTTTTTACTACATTTCGTTTCATCGCTAGAAAAAATTTAATTTGTTAAAAAAAGGAATAGGATTTTAAGGAATTATAGACGAAAGGTTAATCTTTAATTAGAGCCTAAGTAGAAGTTTCTACGACATTTCGTTTCGTCGCTATAGAGGTACTCAAACTTTGCCAAAAGCAGTTTTTGACTTTTAAAATTTGACTACCATTGACTTTGAGGTTATTGTGCAGGAATGGTATTTTCACGAATTGTTGAAGAAAGGTTAAACTTTAATTTGAGCCCAAATAGAGCCATCTACGACCTTTCGTTTCGTCGCTATAGAGGTACTCAAACTTTGCCAAAAGCAGTTTTTGACTTTTAAAATTTGACTACCATTGACTTTGAGGTTATTGTGCAGGAATGGTATATTCAGGGATTGTTGATGAAAGGTTAAGCTTTAATTTGAGCTCAAATAGAGCCATCTACGACCTTTCGTTACGTCGCTAGAGATGCTCAAATTTTGCCAAAAACGCTATTTTTTGACCTTTTAACCCCGTTTTTCTCGATTTTTTCACCAAAATTTTTTTTTAATTTTGTTGGCCTGTGTAATTTATTCAGATACATATAAGACATATAATATCAATTTCCATATATTCAAAAATATTATAATTATAATGCAATAATATGAAATACATAAAATATAATTATAAAATATATACGAAAAATACAATATAGAAAACAAATTCATACATAAGTATTGTACTTAATTTAGGTACGTTAATAAGAAGTTACGAACGTAACAATACGCTCGCTTTATATTTTCATAGCGGAAGTATTATTTTAAAATATAAAAATGCGTTTTATTCTAATCTTAAGTATGATTTATTATTGATAAACTATAAATTCTATAAATAATAAATGCTGGCATCATAAATAATAATGAATATAAATTTTATGGATTACAACTACGGATTTATTTGTTATGTTCTATTAAGAAAAAATTAAGGGCATGTCCAAATTGTGAAATGTAAACAAACCAGAATGCAAACAAACAAAACACTAAAATCACACTATTCAGACAGCCTTTTCAACCAGAAAATTTAACATTGGAACGCTTTTTTATAAAAATTATAATTTAAAGTGTTAAAGTTTCCAAAAAAATCATTTTTGTTTGTGAACAATAAATAGCAATTAGTAAAACAATTCATTCAAATGACCTGTAAAAAATAAACTGTTTGAGTATATTAACCGTACTGACGATGAAGAAGTCTCATATCAGCGATTGGACCTTTAACAAGTGGAAGGGGAAATTTTTCCCTCTCCTCTTTGAAATTGCAAGAGAAAGGGTAAAAACTTCTTCATCATCTGTGTCGTTGATATAGTCAAACACATTAATTTTTCGCCACCTGAAACACCATGTGGAAGTGCACATTTTCTTTGGAATATATCTGGGTTGTTTTCTAATTTTTTCAGCTCTGCAAGGCGTAGTCTCATTTTCGTACATAAATCTAAATTCCCATTTTCTTTATAAAACTGGTGAGCTGACGAAATGATTTTGGTTACTACGCCTTGCAGAGCTGAAAAAAATTAGAAAACAACAAAGTTTTATTCCAAACAAAATGTGCTCTTCCAGATGGTGCTGTCAATGCATGCTTAGTAAGGTATGCGCATGCGCAGAGAGCTGCAGAGTTTCAGGTCGTGAAAAATTAAAGTGTTTGACTATATCAACCGCATGGATGATGAAGAAGTTTTTAGCCTTTCTCTCTTGTAATTTCAAGATGAGAAGGGAAAATTTTTCTCCTTCCATTTTACAGGTCATTTGAATTAGTTGTTTTACTAATTGCTATTTATTGATCACACTCAAAAATGATTTTTTTGGAAATTTTGACACTCTAATTCATCATTTTTGTAAAAATAAGTTTTCTAATGGTAATTTTTGTGAGAAAAAAGGCTCTTTGAAAAATGTGATTTTATTGCTTTGTTTGTTTACATGTTGGTTTGTTTACATTTCACAACTTGGACATACCCTTAAGCCAAAAACAGCAACTTAGGATCGCCTACAAAGACCTAACACCGGCATACAGACGCCAACTGCAACTCAGCCAATTTGAGTCACTCAGCCAGATGGAGAAGATCCTCCGGGGATACGAAAGGACGAAAGAGTTAGACGACAGGTATACCCCCCTCCACCAAAAGAAAGGATGCGTTTTCCACTAGCAGTCGTGAAGGAAAAGAAGAGGAACCAGATGCACGGCAGAATTGAAAAAGTCGCAGCCATGGAGATAGAGTCAGAGTCGAGTGAGAGCGATCACTCTACAAAGATAGAACAAGAAGCTTTTGAACAGCTTAAACAAAAGTTGACATCTGCGCCAGTCTTAGACCGACCTGACTTTACGAAGAAGTTCACAATTCAATGTGACGCCAGCAACTACGCCATTGGGGCCGTATTGACGCAAGAATTTCAGGACGGAGAACATCCAATAGTTTACATCAGCCGAGTTTTGGCCGAGGCAGAGAGAAACTACAGCGTGACAGAAAAGGAGTGTCTGTCATTATTGTGGTCGATCAAAAACTTCAGGCCATACATAGAAGGGTACAAATTTCACGTGATTACGGATCACAGTGCCCTTAAATGGCTCAGGAACTTAAAGCATCTAACAGGCCAGTTAGCCGTATGGGCCCTGGAAATGCAACATTGGAAGAAGAGGAAGATGTCGATAGTCGCGTTTGAATCCATTGAGGACTTTTTTTAGCCGATCACAGGAGTCGAGGATGGCTGGAAGTTGGTAGTGCCAGAGGAGTACAGAGCGAGAGTGATGGAAGACGGACACGCCCAAGCATCAGCCGGACACTTAGGAATTGAGAAAACTTATGATCGGATAATTATGTGACGCATTGTCACCAATGCCAACTACCTAAGGTATCTCAAGTCAAACCTGTCTGCCTAATGGGCCAGAGAATTGTAGAGAGGCCGTGGGCTGTGGTAGCCACAGACACAATGGAGTTTCCGCCGAGTCAGAAGAATTACAAGTATTTGGTTGTTTTCCAAGACTTGTTCTCAAGGTGGATAGAAGTCAAACCATTGAAGTCAACAGACGGAAAGTCGGTAGTCAGAGCATTTGAGGAGTTGGTCCTATTTAGATGGGAAACGCCGGAGTACTTGCTAACCGACAATGGTAAGGAGTTTGACAACAAATTTCTCAAGTCAACACTTGAGGAATACGGAGGCAAATACATCACGGCGCCACGTTACCACCCACAAGACAATCCAGTCGAGAGGAGTAACAGGACCTTGAAAACTACGATCTCCACTTTTATCGGCGCCGATCATAGAAAATAGGATCTTCACGTTCATGAGTTCCGCCATGCTGTGAACACAGCAACACAAGCGGCAACTAGTACGTTGCCGGCATTCCTGAACTATCGAAGACACCCTATAGCCAACGAAGAGCCTGCGAAGAGAAGTCGAGAGTGGGTCGGAAGAGTGGGTAGAGAGAATGAAGAGATTAGACGCGTTGAGAAACATTATAGTCTTTTTAGTCACTTTATTTAGTCTTCGAAAGTCAATACAGAATCGTAATTTATCGTTTTTCTTTTTAATTAACACGACAGGGGAACTCCACGCACTACGCGATTTTCTAATCACTTTTTGTTTTAACATTTCTAGGGCTTCTTATTTCATAACTTTCTAAGTTGCTGGATGACGAGGTTGGTAACGTTGTTTTATTGGTCTATTATCTTCGAGGCGAAATTCATGCTTCAGAAGGGAAGTTTGACCTTTAATGTACTTAAATAAATGTTTTTCTTAATTAACTAAAGCATTTAATTCATTTTCCTGCGTCTTATCTAACAAAGTTAAACCTGAAAGGCCGATTTCACACATGTCAACTTTAAACTTATTTTTAAATAACTGACTGTCTTGATTATGTATTAAAAGGGAAAAGTTGAATTTCTGTAAAGTATCGACAACAATAAGCATAGGTTGAGATAGACCAGGCAACACTAAGAATGAATGCTTCACTTTTGTAGAACCCGCGGCGATTTTCATGTCAAAACTCTTTTTCACTTTATATGCAGTTCTATCAGCCAGGGCGATTACGATTTTTGCAAGGTTAGGGATTTCACCTAGCGCGACTAAACGATTTGCATTGTGGATGTCAATGCAAGAACAAACTGCTTCAGTGTCCCCCAAGGCTGAGATCGTAAGGTAGTCAAATTTACAAGATATTAAAATTTGGTAGTCCGAGGGTGCTAAGGTTGAACTTACTCCTCTTTGCAACAAAACTTTATAGGTTTGCTTCTACAATCTGCACGGCGATGTCCTGGTTTACTACAGCGCCAATAGTCGGTTTTAGAATTGCAAGGCCTTGAAACTTCAGCAACAGGTTGACTATTTCTCAAACTTTGCTCTTCTAGATTGATTGCTAAAAGGGTTTCTTGAATTTTCACCACTCGCTGAATTAATCTGCAGACAGAATTCAGCTCACTACGATGAATATGTAATCGGAATATCGGCTTCATATTCCAATATAGCGTATCTAGTTCCCGAGTAGGATTATAACCTCCATGTCTTATCATAAGAGTTCTTAATGATGTACAGAACTCTCTAAATCACTCCGTTTTACCTTGCACTTTGCTGACAATTTGCGTTTCTAGGTGTCTGAATTCACTAGGTGAATGATAAAATCTTCGTAATGCTGAGGTTAATTCGTCCAATGTGAAAATTGTTCTGATTTCATTACGATACCAGACCAAAGCATCACCTCTTAACAATTCAGGAAATCCTCAAAGAAGCTGCTCGTCGAAAAATCCGTACGCCTGCTGTAATTCGTCCACTCGTTCCAAGAAAGCATATACACTGTTTTTGGGGTCGCTGATTACGAATTTGAAGTCAGATTTCAAAATTCAAAATGGAGGATCCAATATGGCGGACACGTTTTTGAAAAATTCATCGGATTCGCTTAAAATTCGGTTCTCGCGGGTTTTTGGAGTCGCTGATTACGAATTTAAAGTCAGATTACAAAAATTCAAAATGGCGGATCCAATATGGCGGACACTTTTTTAATAATTTATCTGATTCGCTTTTAACTCGTAACTCTGGAATTTTTGGGGTCGCTGATTAAGAAACCGAGATCAGTTTAATTTTATCAAAAAATGCTTTTGACATTATCCTAAAACCTACAATTTGTGCTATTAAACGCATGTAACAATATAGAAGTACCGTCGGCATTAGCGTTACCCGATGTACACGGCGAGGAGGTCGCACGATCGGATTTTGTACCTCATGCAGCTCTTAAAAGCGCTGATTGGTATTGCTATTGAGAAACATATATGTATATTATCTTAGTTGTTCTCCTTCTTTGAGCTGCATCAAGTTCTCTATTTCTCGAATGATCTATGTATAGGATTTATTCTTCGTTTGGTGCCTTGTGCAAGCGTTTCTCTTTTTAACATCCAGCAAAAATCTGCAAGCATATTAGCATCCCAACATCCCTGGTAACGAGTTTTAATAACTTGAATATCTTCGTGAAAACGCTTCCCCTGTTCTTCACTGAAGTGTCCCAGGTTTTTCGAGAATTTATCAAGATGCGAGTGCAGAAAATGCAGCTTCAAGTTCATCAAGCATCCTAGTTTTTTATAGTCCGTGATCTAGTTAACTATTTTTTGTACTGAGGACTTTTTTTGTTTCCTAGAAAGTTTTGGGCAACTGATCGAAAACTCTGCCAGGCTGCTTTCTCCCTAATATTCATTGTTTCGATTAAGTTATTATCCCTGAAGAGTTTCCCAATTTGTGGACCATCAAATATCCCTTCTTTAATTTTAGCATCGGAAAGTTTAGAAAAACCTTCTGTAAATAGTTAAAACATTTACATGTCTTATCAAGAGCATAGACAAACTGCTTCATAAGACATAGTTTTATATAAAGAGTAGGAGGCGACAAGGCATTTGATGGATCTACAAGGGATTCGTGAATGACATTATGTGAACCAGGTCTGAGGGATTCCCTAGCTGGCCAATCTTTCACTTTGTAATGATTCTGCCTGTCTCTACTATCCTATAAACATAAGTAGTAGGGGTACTATGTAAATCCACACTGATGTCCGAGTAATATGGTAATAATTTTTAAATCTCCACAGATCTTCCATCTGTGTTGCTCGTAGCCAATTTTATTCAAAAGTACTACCATATTCTCATAATTTTCCTTCATAACAGTCGAATGAGTTATGGGTATAGAAGCATACACGTTAGTATTATGCAGTAACACCGACAGATTAGCTCGGTCGGATAAATGCCTCGCTTGGCGGACGTTCTAGGACCAAGGGTACTTGGTTCGCGCCCATTTGGCTTGGATTTTTCCGGCATGTGAGATAATCTGAGCGGGAGGTTTGACGTCGAGGTATAATGATGTGCACTGTCGATTATTGTCCAGTACACACCATTAGAACTCGACTGTCGATAAACCGGTTGTACTCAGGAGAAGGTTTTCTACAGTTTCCCTCTCCTCTGGCGAGAAAACCCATTAGACGGGTAGTCCAGGCTAATGCAAGTACTCCTAATTTCGAAAAGACGTTCTGTAGGCGCAAACTTAGTATTAGGAATTGTTTATAAGAAAAATTTGTAAAAAGCAAGAAAATTGTAAGAAACACTTGTATAGCCAAGTATGTAAGGCTGAAGACAGGTGTATAAACCAATAAATAAAAAAATTATGCAGTAACACTGCCTTAATACTGCTTTTAGGTACATCAATAAAAAGTCGCCAATCTGTTTCATTGTAGCAATTTTCTTTCATCTCATTCATGAGCCCATTAATGTCGGTGCAATATGCTAGATCTTCATCCTTAGCAAAATATTTTCGAAAGTCTAACTCTCGATTTCGATACACAGATGCCTTCGTACGTGGTGCAAGGAATTTTTGCTGCTTCATAAACGAAGTCAAAAACTCCGCTTGGTCCTTAGCCAGACCTAAGTCGCGTATGAGACTGCGACCGAATCTTTAGTGTCTACAGAATAGACAGTAGGGCTATCGTCATGGTCGCTCTCAGACTAGTTTTCATTAACATTCATCAATTCGTCATTTCTAACTGCATTAATGCCCTTGAAATCAGTTTCTTCATTATGTTTGATGAATAAAATAGGAGCCTTTACTGATGTCACTGTTTTGTACTCTATCGTGTGTTTATTCTTAATAGTAAAATTTTTACTTACCTTATTAGAACAAAAAAGCAATCTTACTCACTAAGAGGTTCCTTCCATTCTGTTGGGCAAGAAAATTTAGTTTCTTTTTTGTCTTTTTTCCAACGATTCAACATTATTCGACAAGAATTACAAATTATATTGGGAACCCATAAATGTTCACCAATATTCAAGTCGAAAATTCCCTTGTATGTGACTTTGATGTCATCATCTATTTTCTTCCGCAGTGAACTAATTTCGTATTTAGAACAAATGTAGCAAAACATATCACGATTGCTATCACAATTGTGATATGGATTGTTACATCTTCTTGTCGCATAGTACTCTACATTAACCAAGTTTCCCACCAATGAAGAGCTGCAGTTGATAGATGACGACGCCTGAGAGCCTGAATTCTCACCTTCAACCGCCGATACTGGGGTTCCGAGTCCCTGCATCGTAGCACGTTTTCTTCGTGTGTCTGCCATGACGGCATCAAAGCTATTATCCAGGACTTAGTCGGATAATGGACAAACTCCGTTGCCCACCCAAGTTCTTAATTCCTTAAAGAAACATATTGATTGGATCCGCCATTATGAATTTTTGAAATCTGACTTTAATTTTGTAATCAGCCATATTGGTTTTTTGAGGTTATGTCAAAATCCTGATTTGATGGGGTTAAATAAACCTCGGATTCAGATTCAGCGACCCAAAAAACATAAAGTCTGCATGTGTGACCCCTAGATTAGAAAATTTTTTGTGTGGCTGTGTTATATACTAGTTGGTCACCCCTACTTTTCTCCAAAGATGGTGGTGGGAGAAGAAAACCAAGATGGCTGCTGGTATCGGGGTGAGAAAAGAAAAAGGGTGAGAAAAATTATTTTCTTTTTTTAAAGCAGCAATCGCGAGTAAGGTTGCCTAAAATGCAATACTGAGAACAAAACAACACTTGTTTTTCACGGCACTCCTGACGACAATGTTCGTGTTGACCGCAACGCCAGCAATCCGTTTTTGGGTTATAAGGGTGGTTCCTGTCTTTCGCGACAGTAACCAGGCTTCCAAGGATAATCGGACCAGGTTAAAGAAACATCTCTCTTTATATTGAAGCTGCTTCTCATAGTCAAGACCGACTAAAAAATCTTTGTATTTTACTAAAGAGTCAGCCATGATCATCTCCTGGAACACGCAACGTACTTGTGAACACGGAATTTTAAATTTCTGGCGTTTAATTTCTACGTGCTGTAGAACTTCATATAGCGATAAACTGGGAAACCAATGCTCGTATTTCGCCAATAAACAAAAAACTCGCTCGTCACTTCTAGTTGACTGCATGATGTCTTCTTCTTCTTTCTTGATTCACAAAAAAATAAATATTGTGTTGATGAGTGGCAGTGATCGACTAGACCAATAAGCTTTCAACGAGACTATATATAAGTGACCATTCATCTCCACGATGAAAAATCGAATTACTATCCCCTCTACCGACATCACAAAAGACCATTTTTACATTCTCATAAAAAATGAGAAAGTCTTGGATTTGTTGGATTTTGAGCGTTGTCTAATTTTGTTAAATCTTTACGTTTCATGACCCCCTGATTCCAAAAAATGGTTTTTAGAAAAGTGTCAGGCCGTCTGTCTGTCTGTCGTCTGTCTGTAGAAAAATTTGTCTCGACGACAACTCGAATAAATTTTAATGAATCGACTTGAAATTTGGCACACTTTCTTAGTTCATTAAAATGAAGCCTAAGTTCGTTTGGCAGCCCATTTCAACAAAAAACAACAAAAATACAACATTTTAAAATTCTCAAAATTTTGTTTTTTTGCCATTTTTAAAAAAATTATTTTTAAAAATTTTTTTCTTTAAAAAATATGAGCAAAAACAAAAAACTTTCCCTTTCAACACTGTTTTGTACAACAAAAAACAAAAAAGTTATAAATTTTTTAAAAATTTCGAAATTCTCAAAATTTTGTTTTTTTGACAATTTTCAAAAAATTATTTTTTCTATTTTTTCCCTTAAAATATGAGCAAAAGCAACCAACTTTTCCTTTCAACACTTTTTTGTTTTCTTTATAAGTTTTTGGTCCAGACTTTCTTTTTTGCTTTATAAATTTTAGAGTTTTTACTTTTGAATCAAAATATTTTTAAAACTTTTTAACTTGATTTAAATGTATTCTTGTAGATGTTAAGCAGACAAATTTTGTTGATTTTTAAAAAAATTTTTGAAATTTTGAAAATGATATATCTGTAAGGAAATGTAATGAAATTTTCAGGGAATGCTTTTGTTTACAGACAATTTAAGTAAATAGTTTTAAAAAAATTATCCGGAGGGCGGATAGATTTTTTCTTTAAAAATTGCAACTAAAAAAATTTTCTCATTTTTTACTCAATCTTATGCACTTTGCATTTTCTCTAGTTCTTAAAAAATTTAGTCCCTATTCGGGCGCCATGTAATGATCTTAGTTTTTATTGCCAAAGGATTTGCTCGACGGATGGAGTCTGGGTTTAAATTCAAATTATCTTTTATCAAATAAATTAATAAAATTGCGTAAAGCGCCATTATAAAATTTAAGCGAACTAGTTAGTCAATTTACTGATGTCGATAGGAAGGGTAACAAAGTTGAGTTTTAAACCTTCGCAAGAAAATATATTCAAAATAATAAGGAAATAATACAAAAATAATAATTTACGAAGATTAATTTAAAATGAACCAAAAGAAATTTTACAATACATAATAAGATAATGACTCGATATAATGCAAAAAATAATATAATAGAAATTAATTAAAACCTAATCTAGCTAATAACAATTCAATATAAACTAAACTAACTAAAATAAAATTAAAAGAAATAAAGAATAATAAAAAGTACGGTAACGGTACGGACGATAACCAGGGTCGTGTACGCTAGGTCGATTTGGCATATAATAGAAAAGACTAGATACCGCGATTCACACGGTATTCATGCCCGACACGATAATTAGTTGCGTATAATAAACAGAGAGATAAGGGTAAAAATACAAGCTTCATCTTTCCCCGAGATGTACCTCGGGTCGAAGAATCTACCTGGTGCATCAACTCTGTGAAGGTCGAGATGTACCTCTTCTTCACAGGGTTGGTTCACATTCTCATAAAGGAAATTCATCGCCTTGGTCTTACACGGTTGTACCCCTGCTTAGACCAAGAGTCTAAAAGGTGAAAAGAGAGAAACTGAGAGGCGAAGGGCCCAGTTAAAACTAATAATAAAATAATAAATAATAAAAGTCTGAGTCTGGAGTACAACTCTTTCTAGAAAGGACAAGCAAGCATCCCCAGTTGTACCTGAGACACCGCCGGCTTGCACTAAGTAAGAAAGGAAGATGTCATTCCTTGGGAGAGTCGTACCTCAACTTCGGCGTTTTAACGTTAAAAATAATGCCGTATCATTACAACATATAAAGATTTGATAATGTCTGGGAAAAGGCTATTTATTAGAGGTATGCAAAAAGTCCGAAAAGTCGGGTAGGGCAGAGCTCCAATTTGCTCGATGTATTGGGAATCCGATACTTTCGGGTACTTGAATGTGTTCGAGTTCTCAAAATTTTCGAGTGGCCCTAAATATTCAGGTAAACTGGAATTTTCGGGTATCAAATAAAATTGAGTTCTCTATAAATTCGAATACCAGAAATTTTCGAGAACCTGAATGCATTTGGGTACCCAAAAGTTCTGAGAACCCAAACGAATTTGAATACACGAATTTTGGATAAATAATTTGTCAAATATTTGCAATTACGTATTTTTTCAAATTTTTCATTGCAAAATTAAGAACTTGAATATTTTCAAGTTTTATAAATCAGAAAAAAACCTGAATGTAGTCAGCTACCCGAAAATTTTGAAAACCTGAATTAAGTCGAGCATCTAAAAGATTTCGGGTTTGTAAACAAGCATAACCCGGCCCGAGCTAGTCTCGTACCCGAACTGACTAAGCTCGAGCAGACTCGAAAAGTGAAAAACCCAAAATTGCCGGATCGGGTTTTGGTCTTTTTGCATACCTCTACTATTTTTGTAAATTTTTTTTAGGTTTTAATTGTAAATATTGATATGTAAGGTTTTACACATAAAAATAAACTCTCGAAGTGACAGAAAAAGTCTTTTTAATTTTCTTAAATATGGTATTTTAATTGAAAATAAAAACCTGGGTTTAATTTGAAACGTTACAAAAATCATTATTTTACTAGGATAATGCAGATTACTTTATACCGCTAGGGTCATAATGGACACTTTATTGGCCAGCTGGGTTATATAAGGCAACCTATACACCGTCATAAGAAGTACAAATAAAAAATTTAATAAGAATAATAAAATGTCAAATTGATTTTTCTCAAATTTGTTGTCGAAGGTGAAAGGCGAAGTGGAAGATGATTATTATTTATAGAATTGAGATCCAGAGATGTGCGTTTTTTGTGAAGAATGTGCCAACATGAACACAGAGAAAAAATTATATATAATAATCGTCGTGATTCCAGATTTCCGGATCTCTGTCCACACTTGAAGTTAGTTAAAGTTATTCTTTTGATTTTAATACGTTTTGATAGAAAATAGAAATATACATATACATACACATATACATATACATTATAATAATTTCTTGAAATATTTTATTATTTATTAACATGATTAAATTCTTGCAAAGATTTTTTTTTAAATTTGAAAAATAATTGAATTCTTGGGAAGAATTTTTAAAACAATTTGGAAAGTAAATTTTAGAAAAAATTGACTTTTTTTTAAGAATTTCATAATTTAAGAAAATAGTTAAATATTTTTGGAATATTTTTCTATTTTTATAAAAATAATTAAATTCTTGCGAAGAATGTAAAAAAAAATTTGGAAAATAATTGAACTTTTCTGAAAAATTTTATAAATTTTGAGAAAAATTGAATTTTTTGAAGAATTACATTTTTTCTAAGGATTTTGTAATTTATGAAAATAATTGAATTCTTTCGAGAAATTTTACTAATAATTGATGAAAAAATAATTTAATTACTTTCGAAGAATTTTATTATTTATAAAAATAATTTAATTCTTTCAAAGAATTTTATTAATTAGGTAAATGATTAAATTCTTGCGGCGAATTTTATTAAAATTGATGAAAAAAATTGACTTTTTTCCTAGAATTTTTTAATAAATTTTTTTGAAAAATTGAATTCTGTTTGGTTTAGTGATGCATAACGATAAAAATCGCGAGAAAATTAATGCTAAGAGACAGAAGTTCGCTTTTGTTATGCCAAATTATCGCTGAGCTTCATATCGTTGAAGCGATAATATCGTATTGTTTGAGCTTGATCGATACTTTCATTTTTTAAATATTTATATAAATCACAGGTTATAAGAACATAGAAAATTTTAAACACTTTTTATAACAAGATTATAAAGAGAATAATAAAAATTTTAAAATAAACAAAACAAATATAATTTATAAAGAATGTTATTATCTTTTTATATATTTCATTTAGGTACTATAACAGTATTTTTTAAATACAATCGATTTTATACTTTTTTTCTTTGAAAGTTAAACTGAACTTAGTAAAATTGAAAAATACATAATAATAAAAAAAATTATTAGTTTAATAATTAATTTAATTTCGTAATTACCTTTAATCACAGTACTTTTGTACAAAAAGACATTTTTCTTAGATTTTGTAGGACATTTTTATTATAAAATAACTATTTAAAAATTATAAATATAAAATTAATGTTTGTAAAGTAAATATTATTGAACATATGATTTATATTTATATTTCTATAAAATAACCTATCAAAGTTTTAAAGATTTATTAACCTGATAAAAATTTAATACAAACAATTCAATTCAACTTTATTTTAAAGTTTTCAAATAAATTAAATACAATGTTTTATAGATTTATATGTATAATAAATTGAAATAATGCAGTGCGTACATTTTGTACTAAGTGAAATGCGTAGAAAGTGTTTAACTTAAATTATTCAATTAATCTTAATTGAAATATGAATTATAAATTAAACCAAGCGAATTGAAAATTTTACATTAAAGACTGAATCTTAGGTGCCAAAGAGCAAGAAACCCATGAATTAAGAGCCATCAAAGAACGTATTGACTCATTATTTAGCTTGTTTCTATGTTTCCTAATAACCAATGAACTTTTTGAGAATAAGCGTTCAACAGAAACAGATGATGCAGGAATTGCTAAGTAGTCTCGAGCCATTCGAGATAGATTTGGAAAATCTTTTGCGTGTTCCTTCCACCATTGTAAAATAATTACTGATTTTCCAGCTCTTTCTTCATTCACATACGAGTTAATTTCATAATCCCAATTTTAATAAAATTTAAAAAAATTATTACATTTTTCGATGAGTTTGATTAATATTGAATTAAAAATAATTGAAATTTTGCAAAGAATTGTACTATTTATGAAAATAATTACGGTGACTAACTTCCCTTGATTATTTTTGAAAAATTTATGTAAAATTCTTCAAAAGAATTTAATTATTTTTAATATAATAGAAAAAAAATTTTATAGGTTTAAAAAATTTCCAATTATTTGTTTATAAAAATTTAATTGTCTTCAACAATAAAATAAAAAATTTTCAAAAAACTTTTTTCAGAATTTTCAAAAAAATTTAGCGAAAAAATAATTTCTTTTTAAAAGTGTTCAATATGTATCTTTTTTAAATTAACTAATAAAATTTTAATTATAAATTTTCACACTAAAAAACATAAATACATTAAAAAGTGACTCTTCATAAAATTAAATTATTTATCAATTATTAAATTAAAATACTTTAAAAATTTGATTTGTTAATAAGTTTTTAACAAATTGAATTATTTTTTGTTAAATTCCACAAAATTTCTATTAATTCGATAATTTTTTAAAAATTTATTTACATATTTGAATCAGTGACTGATTTTTTATTATCAAATTAAAATAAAAATAAAAAAATTCAAATAATGAAACAATTTTTAATTTGGTGAAAAAATTCCTGGTTTGGCATAATATTCCTGGATTATTAACGGTTTTTCTGGTCAACTTAATTCCTGGTTATTTCCCAGTTTTTTTTTTAGCTTTCTGCAGGGTAGTTAACATAAACTTTACAACCGAATAAATCCAATTGGAAAGGTTATGAAAACAGTAAAATCTTTTATAGAGAAACAATTTGTTACAAATTGAATCATACAGGACTCAGTCGATTGCCTGTTGTTTAAACATCAGGACTGACATCGACCATACCATGTTAAAAACCCATTTATATTAGACCTATTATTCACCTACGGAACTACCTAGTGGCTTCAGACTTCGTAGATGAATGGTCCCACTTAGTCGCATACGCGACTCTTCCGTGCCGCTCTTGTTCTGGCCTTATTTCCTCCTTGTCCTTGACAAAGTCTTCTTGGCTTCCTCTAGGGCAGATCTGAAGACCTTGCATTCTCCTGATCCGGCGACATGTTGGATACTCTCCTCCTCGCCGAACTTCGCCTTGCATAAGAAGCAGCATGGGCTCTTCTTACAATCTGCTGCCTTGTGGCCAGCTTCTCCGCACTTGAAGCACGCAGCCGACCTATCTACTGCTTGGCAGTTTCTGCCTATATGGCCATAGTCAAGGCACTTGTGACACCTTGTGACCATAACTCTCTTATTGATTCTGCAGGACACAAAACCGATTTTAATGTGCCCCATCTTCTCCAATCTGGCAGCGTCCTCCTGGGTGGTGACCACGACAGCGAGCTTCATGCCTCGCTTATTTGGTCCGAGGACCGTCACCTTCCTGCTTCCTGCTGGAACCGTAGATAGTTTGTCTAGGGCCTCCTTGACATCCTTCTGTTCGGTAAGGGCATCCATATCGCGGACCTCCAGCGTAGCTTGCCGGTCCGCCATCTGCACCTTACCCAGGTCACCGATCACCTTAGTCACCTCCTCGGTGAACAGCTTCTTGTTTGAAGACCTTCCAATTTTAATGAGAAGGTCTCCCTTTTTTGTGGGTAAAGCTCCCACAACCCTTGTCTGACTGGCCTCCAGGTCAGCCTCTTTTCGAACTTTCGCCAGTACTTCGGCGAAAGTTTTCCCTTCAGCCACTTTAACGATCACTGTGGCTCTTCCCTTCTTGACCTGATCTGGCTTCGGAACCGTTTTGATCCCCTTACTTCCAGTCTTTTTAAGTCTCTCCTCCTTTTTCCTTTTTGGATCCTTCGCAGGCTCAGGATCACTTCTCTTCCTCTTCTGAGCATCTAAGACGACGTTTCTCAACACGATTGCGTTACAACGATCTCTTCTTACTCTGCGATCTTGTCTAGCTTCTTCCGACCAGGTCAATCCCTGGTAGAAAATCTCGTCCTTTTTTGTAGCCGCTGCGTGCTTCACCTTGGTCTGCTGTATGAGCGATGTTATGCTTTTAAGTCCATCCTTGATTGTCATATTGACATTTCTTTGGACTTCGCAGGACTTTATCATCTTACTGACCTCTTCTTCTATTGCTAGAATGCATACTGCCTCTTCTTCCCGCAGCTTTATGCATTCGTCTCGGTCCTTGTTGCAGCTAGCAATGTCATTCGCTGAAGCATTACTGAAGACAGAAATGCAGCTAGCCTGACTTGTCATACTGCTCGTACTCCCTCGTCTCTCCACCTTCTCCACGATGATCTGTGGAACTGCCAACGCGTTGTTGCCCTCCTGCATCCTTGGGCCACTGGCCATCATCCTCACGCTCGAAAGCGCTTGATGATCGGAACCAGTGAGAGATTCAGCCGAAGCATTACTCCCCAGGTACTCTTCCTTGTTTTTACAATCGCTCATACTGGGTGTTTGTCCCGTATCGAGGGACAATCGGGCCTTAACAGGGTACTACCATCTGGCAAGGATGGGCCCTGAACCGCCTCCGTTAGTTACATAGACGTTATAGCATTGCCGAAGCATTGATGCGACGTCTATGATATCCAGTGTCAGGTGAGCTAAGAAACTCGGACCTCGAAGGTCGGTGTATCTCTCCCATGGACCAGAAGTAAACTTCGGGCCATGATCGCTGAGTAGACACCTGGTTATTTCCCAGTTAGTAGACACCCTGCATAATTTATCAGTAACGGCTCCAAAATTAAATTTTAACATTTATGAGAGAAAATATATATTTTATAAAAAATAAAACATAAATTGTAGGTATATTTGTCACAAATGGTTTTATGTGTAAAATGAAATTTCGTTTAGACAAAAATTAATTATAAATTACATAAAAATCTAAAAATCATATATGTTAAATTAACCTGAGTATTATCACACGGATAAGTTTCTTTAAATTCCTTAGGATGGATTTTGTCAAGGTGCTTTTTTAATCCGGTTGTATTGTTTCCCGTCATTTTTATCATTCGTACATTTTCCGGATTTTGAGCAAGACAAATTTTGCATTTACCCTATTTAATTTTCTGATCATCGAGAAAAAATGTAAATGATTCTTTCAAATCTCTCCCATTATGCTTTCTTCTTTTCGGCTTACAAATAATTTCCTGCATTTGTGAAGATTGCCCGTTACCATTTTCAATTTTATCGTTTGACATTAATTGACATTTGTGTAGCGAGAAATGTATCGCAATTAAAAGACGATAATGTGAAACAAAAAACAAAAGACTGTACGAGAATATCTTAAAAAAAATTATCGTAAATTGTAAGACAATTGAACGAGAATAACGATAATCTCGCATCGTTATGCACCACTAGTTTGGTTATTTTATAAAAATAGTAGATATTAAAAATCATTGAAATGTGAAAAGTTTTTAAAGATAATTAAATTTTACAAATAATTCTTTAAAAAAATTTGTCAATAATTGAATATCGGTGGAAAATTTTATTAAATTTTTTTGAAAATAATTTGATTTTCCAAAAAAACATTTTATTATTTATGAAAATAATTGAATTCTTGTGAACGATTTATTCGAATTTTTTAAAATAATGGAATTTTCAAGAAGAAAATTATTACTTTTAATAATAATTAAATTATTGTGATAAAAATTGTTATTTATGAAAATAATTAAATTTTGATAAGAATTTTATTGAAATACCTCAAAATAATTGAATTTTCGGGAGTAATTTTACTAAAATTATATTTAAAACAATTAATTTCTTTCGAATAATTTTATTAAATTTTTGAAAATAATTGAATTATTGCAGAAAAGTTTATTAAAATTGTTAAAAAGAATTGAATTTCTGTTGAAAATTTTATTACTTTTGAAAGGAATTGAAATCTTTATGAGAATTTTATGAATATTGTTTTCAATAATGAATTATTAAATGTTATGAAAATTTTATTAGTTTAAATAATTGAATAAATTCTTGTCAAAAACTTTATTTGTGAAAGTAACTGAATTTGACGATTATGAAAATAATTAAATTCATGCTTAGAATTTATTCAAAAATTTTTTTGAAAAAATGGAATTTACATGAAAAATTTTATAATTATTTAAAGTAATTGAATTATTAGGAAAATAAAAATTGTATAAAATTTTGTTAAATAAAATTGATTTTTTTCAATATTAGCGAATTAAAAGTAGTGGAAATTCTCTAAAAAAAAATATTGTTTATATTCTTTGTTCGGAAAGTTAAATACCTATATATAGCTGATAATTTTTTTTACCTTCTCTATTCTTTAGAATAATTAAAATTTTCGTAATGAAGTTTTTTTTAATTTAGGTATCAGATAAGAATTTTTGTGAAATTCAAATTTTCCTCGTACAAGAAAGTTTAATTATTTTCAATTTTGAAAATCTGATGCCAAATTTAAAATTAGTATCGAAATTTGTTAAAGTTTTTTTTATATACTTTAAAGTTTAAAAATATAATATATTTTGAAAATTTAATTAATTACTTAAATTAAAATGACTTGAAATTGTTTACAATAAACATTGTAGCACAATATTCCCGCGCGCTTGCGCGCGGATAATTCTGCTAGTTGTTAAATAAAGTTAATGAATTTAATAAGTTTCTTTTTTTCTGCACGCAGCTTCAAACTGTTAAAAAAGTGACATTTAATAGAAAGTATAAAAGAGGAAAATCTTCTCAATATGAAAAGAAAAATTTAGTGCCCATATGCAAGGTATGTAAACGTAAAAATGACAAAATTTGCTGCACATTTTAAAATCATTATGGCACGAAAATTCCTTGATTACAATTTTGGAGTAAATTAGATATATAATAAGAAGGCCACGAATAAAAATTGTTAGTGCTAATAGAAATTCACAGAATTAAATTTTTCTCCAAATCTACTGTCTTCTTTGAAATCTTTCAGACTCTTGCGGACCAGAAGTAATCAATTCAGACGCTATAGTAAAATACCCCTTATCGCAGGCAACACTTTTCCCTTTGGTAGGTACAGGTTCTCTCATATCATCCACTATCCCTTCCACTTGAAAAATGTACACTTAATGGATCCTTATGAGGAACTAGGCTCTAATTAATAAAAAGTTATGTCTAAAATCTTGCAATTGGGAACGGCTAAACTGCGATACGCTATATGGTGGCGAAAATTCGAACCAGAGAGATCGGTCTGCTTTCAGTGAAAATACACGTGACAGATGTAAACAAGATATTCAAATGCGATACATTTTATATTTAAAATAAAAAAAAACTATATAAAAAGTAAATGAATAAATTGAAAATATTAAAATGAATTTTGTCGGAGTGAAATTTAATCCCAAAGCATCAAAAAGCAAAAATTTTTGCTTAGTTTATGGTTGCAGCAGTAGAAAGTGCAAGGATTCGAGTCTTACTTTTCACTCATTTCCAAAAGCTGGAGAATTAAAAGTTGATTATGAAAATAAATTGGGCATAAAAGAGTCGATAGACAGGAGATTATTGTGGATTAGGGTTTTCAAAATGAGCAAAAGTGTGATTAAGAATATATTTGTTTGTTCGCTGCATTTCACAGAAGATAATTATTTTACTGGACTAGGTAAGTTATTAAAAATTGTATTAAATTTGCGCAAATATATAATTAAGGCTTTAAAATTTTACGGAATTTCTATTTGTGATGTGTTCTGAAGAATGGAACCTTAGAAGGAAATGAATTATAGGTTATGTTGGCAGTTTTACCTTTATTACAAGTTGTTTGTTCGTTTATGTAAAATCGAAATAAGTTTTTATTGAATATATGGGAAATAATGAAGATTTAAATATTATTGATTTTATAATTAAAAGTTGATCGTTTTTAAAAATTTTCACTTGAAAATTTCAAAAAATACCCTAAAAATTTTCGATTCTAAGATCCCTTTAGTCATATTTCATTATTATTTTGAAATTGTATATATGCTATTAACTTTGTAACCATATTACCAAAAAAGCTGTAAATTTCTATTTATTTACGAAAATGTGATGGTCAAAAAATTCTTCAATATTCGGTCTTCTACTGCTGCTTTTTTTCGACCATCACATTTCCGTAAATAAATAGAAATTTACAGTTATTTATGAAAATGGTAAATTGAAGTGTTGAACTTGGTATCTATACCTAGTATACCTGAAAGTATGTGAAAATGAGTGAGTTTCAGAGTAAAACAAAATGTGTCTTTCTGCATAGTGTTTTCAATCCTTTCTTGTCACAATCTGCGCGTGCGCGAAGAACAATCGTCTGACATCGCGAAAAATTAAAGTGTTTAACTCAAGTTTAACTATATCAACCGCAAGGACGATGAAGAAGTTTTTACCCGTTCTCCTTGTAATTTCAAGGAGGAAAGGGAAAAATTTCCCCTAAAAAACGGTGAAAAAAATGGTTTTACTTGTAATTTTTATTCTACTGTGTGGTAATAAATTTTTCTTCTTGATTCTTATTGGAGGTCTTCTTCTCTTCGAAACCCCGTTTAAAATTTATAAAAAACTTCAAAATTAAAAAATGGCAGCAGATATTAAAAAAAAAATAAACTTAAATTTCTCGAAAACACCACCTTTTTTGATCAAATTTTTAGAGTGACTTCGTATTAATATAAAGAAGAAATTACATGAGTTTCAAGTGGGCTATAAACAATATTAAATATTGTTTATAATAATTATATATTGTTTATGTTAATAATGTAAAAAGAATTCTTCTAAGTACAAATTTTGTACTTAGAAGAATTCTTTTTCATAAATTTTTTTTTAAGTTTAAAATTATTGAAGTTATTTGTTTAAAACAAAGAAAAATAACAAATGAAAGTTTGCAAAGCTACGCTTCGCCTACTGTTTATTCCAAAAAAAGTCCCTCATTTCAAAAATTACCAACTGAGCGTACAAGTTACGAACGATATTTTTCATAACAAGGTGTAAAAAAGTGCCTTTTTTTAGCACCGCGTTATGAAAAAGGTTTTTTATAACCAAAATTGTTGTTAATGTTTACTTAAGTGACAGATATTTTGATACGCTGAGGAAATTGACGTAAGTATTATTTATTTCTAATCATATGAGGCATTTCATTTCAAACCGTTCCACCGACAAAAAAACAATCGCAAGGAGATAGACTTTCTAATAATTTTTATTATATAAAACTTTAATTGTTTATAATATATTATACACTAATTCAATAGAGAATTTAATGAGCTTTCTATTGCTATTTTTATTATATTAAATTTCTGCCAATTTCGTAGAGAAATTCCTGTTTGAAATGTTAAACTCTTAATATCACAAAACACTCCCCCGACGATTTTTATCAAAATTATATGAAAATGAAGCGTAAATTCTCAAGCTTCTATTCCCATTTGATATATTATTGAAGAATTTGACAAATAGTACACGCATAGAAAGGGTTTGCTGTGGCAGCAAACTCTTCGCTGCCACAGCAAACCTTGTTCGTTGAAATAGGGACAGCGAAAAAGTTCGCTGTGAGATCAAACAAGTTCGCTATGACAGCAAACTCGCATAAATTTTTACTGATTTTTGCTGTCACAGCGAACATGTTTGCTGTCACAGCGAACATGTTCGCTACCACTGCGAACTTTTTAGCTGTAGTAGCTAATTTTCAGAGATTTCACAGCAAACATTTGTTTACTGCTGCAGCTAATTCCTTTCTTTCCGTGTACGAAATTGAATGTAAGTTGAATGGGTTAAGGGCATGTCCAAGTTGTGAAATGTAAACAAACCAACATGTAAACAAACAAAGCACTAAAATCACATTTTTCAAAGAGCTTTTTTTCTCACAAAAATTACCATTAGAAAACTTATTTTTACAAAAATGATGAATTAGAGTGTTAAAGTTTCCAAAAAAATCATTTTTGAGTGTAATCAATAAATAGCAATTAGTAAAACAACTAATTCAAATGACCTGTAAAATAGCATTTTTGACGCGTCGCGAGAAATAAACTGTTTGAGTATATCAACCGCACCGACGACGAAGAAGTCTCATATCAGCGATTGGACCTTCAACATGTGGAAAGGGAAATTTTTCCCTTTCCTCCATGAAATTACAAGGAGAAAGGGTAAAAACTTCTTCATCGTCCGTGCGGTTGATATAGTCAAACAATTTATTTTTCGCGATGTCAGACGATTGCTCTACGCGCACGCGCAGACCGTGCCAAGGACGCATTGAAAACACTATGCAAAAACACACATTTTGTTTTACTCTGAAACTCACTTATTTTCACATACTTTCAGGTATACTAGGTATAGATACCAAATTCAACACTTCAATTTACCATTTTCATAAAAAAACTGTAAATTTCTATTCATTTACGAAAATGTGATGGTCGAAAAAAAGCAGCAGTAGAAAACCGAATATTGAGGATTTTTTCGATCATCACATTTTCGTAAATGAATAGAAATTAATAGTTTTTTTATGAAAATGGTAAATTGAAGTGTTGAATTTGGTATCTATACCTAGTATACCTGAAAGTATGTGAAAATAAGTGAGTTTCAGAGTAAAACAAAATGTGTGTTTTTGCATAGTGTTTTCAATGCGTCCTTGGCACGGTCTGCGCGTGCGCGTAGAGCAATCGTCTGACATCGCGAAAAATAAATTGTTTGACTATATCAACCGCACGGACGATGAAGAAGTTTTTACCCTTTCTCCTTGTAATTTCATGGAGGAAAGGGAAAAATTTCCCTTTACACATGTTGAAGGTCCAATCGCTGATATGAGACTTCTTCGTCGTCGGTGCGGTTGATATACTCAAACAGATTATTTCTCGCGACGCGTCAAAAATGCTATTTTACAGGTCATTTGAATTAGTTGTTTTACTAATTGCTATTTATTGATTACACTCAAAAATGATTTTTTTGGAAACTTTAACACTCTAATTCATCATTTTTGTAAAAATAAGTTTTCTAATGGTAATTTTTGTGAGAAAAAAAGCTCTTTGAAAAATGTGATTTTAGTGCTTTGTTTGTTTACATGTTGGTTTGTTTACATTTCACAACTTGGACATGCCCTTAAATACTATTTGTCAAATTTTTCAAAACACATTTTTTAAATAATTTTTTTTCTATTAATCCCATCAAATGTCCATAATATATCAAATGGGAATAGAAACTACAGAATTTGCGCTTCATTTTTATATAATTTTGATAAAAATCGTCGGGGGGGGGTGTTTTGTGATATTTAAAGTTTAACATTTCAAACAGGAATTTCTCTACGAAATTGGCAGAAATTTAGTATAATAATATAATAGTATATAGTATAATAATAATGAAATGCCTCATATATTAATTTTATTTTTCTGATAATTATAGAAATAGGAAACTGACGTTAATTATTACAATTATCAGAAAAATAAAATTAATATATAATTAGAAATAAATAATACTTTCGTCAATTTTCTCAGCATGTAAAAATATCTGTCACTTACGTAAACATCAAGAACAATTTTGGTTATGAAAAATATCGTTCGTAACTTGTGCGATCAGTTGGTAATTTTTGAATCAGGACTTTTTTTGGAATAAATTGTAGGCGAGGCGAAGCTTTGCAAACTTTCATTTGTTATTTTCCTTTGTTTTTAATAACTTCAATAGTTTTAGACTTAAAAAGAAATTTTTTGAAAAAGAATTCTTCTAAGTACAAATATTGTTTATAGCCCACTTGAAACTCATGTAATTTCTTCTTTATATTAATACGAAGTCACTCTAAAAATTTGATCAAAAAAAGGTGGTGTTTTCGAGAAAATTTATTTTTATATTAATTTTTATATTATATTTATATTACATTAATATATTTATATTTTTATATTATAATTAATTATATTTATATTATTTATTTTTATTTTAAGTTTATTTTTTTTAATATCTGCTGACATTTTTTCAATTTTTAAGTTTATTATAAATTTTAAACGGGGTTTCGAAGAGAAACAAGTAAAACCATTTTTTTCACCGTTTTTTAGGGTTTTACCGCTTAAAGTTCAAATGTGGCTAATTTCGTTAAAAAACATTTTTACGAAAAATAAAAAAATACGTGTCTCTTTATTTTCAAATTCTACGAATTGAAGTTAGTCGGCTTGCCTGATTTGAAATGGATTCAACCAGCTTAAAAAAATTTTGTGTGATTTCCAGGAAAATTTACATGTATTTTCCATTTAAAATTTCAGTCGACTAGAGGCACGTCTTAATATTGATCGATTTGCTTCAAAGAACGATGCTGAAAAATGGTCAAAATTTGACCCCGAAGGGGACTGTAAAAGAAGTATATGTTTTTATAGATTTTGACCTGCTGAATCCGAAAATCACCCTTAGAAAGTCCTAAACCTTGGGGAAAGGGTTGAAAAACCACCCTTAACTCAGAGATACCGCTTTCAATAAAAAACAGTAAAATATGATTAAATTATGTAAACAAGAAATGTTTACACTATAATTTATTAAAAGAAGGTAACAGTAATAACAACCGTAGAATTTAAATTAATATTACGACCCTTGCAGTTTAAAAAACTACCCCCTCATACATCAACCCTTATGCCAAAACCCCAAAAAGTTATAAAACATGAATATATTGATACATAAAAACGCAATAATTATTCCTTTAAAAATAAACAACGTTTACTACTACTGTTTAAATATCGGCCACCCCTAAATATGTTAAAAAACCACCCCCAAACAACCAAAAACGAAAAAAGTCGAAATGCCATGGACTAAGATTCTAATCTTTTTGTTAAAGAGTTTTATCTATGAATAACAAATAAGCAACTATTTTTACATCCACCATTAACTCAACAACCCTTAATCATGATCAGAAACTACTGCTTTATCATTCTAAAAAAAATTGCCTCCGAAGTTACAAATTAATAACAAAATTATTTTGCTATTGACGACACTTTAAATAAATATTTGATATAGTGATAATTAATTTATTGACATCAATAAAGAAAACACATAAAATTTTCAAACCTTGAAGGTAAAGTCTTTGGTGGTCCAATCAATAAAGATCACAGCTATGGGATCCAACCACTTAAGGTTTGATATGTTGTAGTCTAATCAATATAACTCTGATCCTTATTAGGTTTATCAGATCAAACCACTGAAGGTAAGATACATCGTTGCCCAATCAATGAAGATCAGAGTTATCAGGTCCAACCACTGAAAGTAAGATACATCGTTGCCCAATCAATGAAGATCTGAGTTATCAGGTCCAACCACTGAAGGTAAGATACATCGCTGCCCAATCAATGAAGATCAGGGTTATCAGGTCCAACCACTGAAGCAAAGATACATAGTTGCCCAATCAATGAAGATCAGGGTTATCAGGTCCAACCACTGAAAGTAAGATACATCGTTGCCCAATCAATGAAGATCTGAGTTATCAGGTCCAACCACTGAAGCAAAAATACATCGTTGCCAAATCAATGAAGATCAGAGTTATCAGGTCCAACCCCTGAAGGTAAGATACATCGCTGCCCAATCAATGAAGATTAGGGTTATCAGGTCCAACCACTGAAGGTAAGATACATCGTTTCCCAATGAAGATTAGGGTGATCAGGTCCAACCACTGAAAGTGGTTTGAATATTTTATGTGTTTTCTTTATTGATGGCAATAAATTGATTATCACTATATCAAATATTTATTTAAAGTTTTGGCATAAGGATTGATGTATGAGGGGGTAGTTTTTTAAACTGCAAGGGTCGTAATCTTAATTCAAATTCTGCGGTTGTTATTACTGTTACCTTCTTTTATTAAATTATAGTGTCAACATTTCTTATTTACATAATTTTATCATATTTTACTGTTTTTTTATTGAAAGCGGTATCTCTGAGTTAAGGGTGGTTTTTCAACCCTTTCCCCAAGGTTTAGGACTTTCTAAGGGTGATTTTCTGATTCAGCAGGTCAAAATCTATAAAAACATATACTTCTTTTACAATCCCCTTCGGGGGCAAATTTTGACCATTTTCCAGCATCGTTCTTTCAAGAAAATTTTTGTTATAATCTGATTAATGGTTATTATTTAGAATCACGGCTTTTGCGAATTTTAGAGATAAATGATTAATTCTTTTTGGAAAGGCTTTCATTCAGCTAAAAAATGAAAAATTAGGTGGGGGAGGATGAAAAAGTTAATTATGGAACGCCAGGGATGGAAAACAAATGAAAAATTTTCGATTTCAGGCGATAACTCGGTAAATATTAAATATTTCGAAAAATGTTCTACTTAAAAGTTGTAGATCTTATTAAGATACACATTTTATGTTACATGCAATTGTTTCATAAATTGAGTATTTTTCGAGAAAAACACAAAAAACGGAAAATAACCATAGAAACGTTTTAATGCAGAAGGGAGTCAAATTAACTTTCTAGATGGTACTAGAAGCTATCCAACTTAGACCAGACTCCCCTCCAACGTTTAAAAAAGGCGTTTTGAAGGTGCATACACAACACATCACTCTACGGCGGGCGAAGCCCGCCGAACCTACTTTCCTTTCACATTTTAATGCATAAGGGAGTAAAATTAACTTTCTAGTTTGTTTTACAAGATGTCTAACAAAGTCCAGGCCCCTCACCAACGGATTTGACTCCCTTTCTGCATTAAAACGTTGAAGGAAATCAGGTGCGGCGGCTTCGCCCGCCTTTGAGTGATGTGTTGTGTATGGACCTTCAAAACGCCTTGTTTAAACGTTGGAGGGGGGTCTGGTCTAAGTTGGATAGCTTCTAGTACCATCTAGAAAGTTAATTTGACTCCTTTTTGCATTAAAACGTTTCTATGGTTATTCTCCGTTTTTTGTGTTTTTCTCGAAAAATACTCAATTTATGAAATAATTGCATGTAACATAAAATGTGTATCTTAACAAGATCTACAACTTTTATGTAGAACATTTTTCAAAATATTTAATATTTACCGAGTTATCGCCTGAAATCGAAAATTTTTGATTTGTTTCACATCCCTGGCGTTCCATAATTAACTTTTTCATCCTCCCCCACCTAATTTTTCATTTTCTAGCTGAATGAAAGCCTTTCCAAAAAGAATTAATCATTTATCTCTAAAATTCGCAAAAGCCGTGATTCTAAATAATTACCTGATTAATTTTTTGGGGTGAAACCAAAAGATTTGGAAATATCGACCAAAAAAGAATAACCCTAATATGTATAAACACTGTATTGACCACACCGAGCGTTAGATGTAACTCTCAGGTAGTAGAATGATTTCCAAAAAGAAGTTATCTTTAGTAGTTGTAATATAAATTGAGGATAGATTCAATTACAAAATTTTACTGTTAATTAAAATTCCACCTCGGTGGTGCACATTCAGATGCGTAAAAGGAAGATACGTTGTGATTTCCCCTCTTGGTGTCCAAGATGGTTCCCTATCTTTGTGACATATACTTACTTCATACAAATATACTTCAGCGATTTTTGGAAATAATTACTGAAATGAACTTGGACAATGTGATTCTATGTACTTTAATTAATTACTTTTGTAATCAGTCGACTTTTATTAGTGGCTAATCAAATTGAATCTCTCTAAATACTGATCTTTTCCTATATGGTAAAAATGTAACTAAATTTTTTATCTTTAGTGTAAAGACTCTTACTGTATGTTAACTTTTATAGCGTAATTATTAACTGTGATGGCTGTAACAGAATATTTGCTATTCATATAATAGCAATTGAGTTGCATAAGGTAACTAAAAATTAGTTAAAATAGATATAACTTTTCTTCTGCGTGTATGTTAAAAAATAATAAACGTTTTATTCTATTCTCTCTGATTGACCATTTTCATAAGTGAATACAAATTATCGTTACAGAGTAGGAAATATTTTGGAATGCATTTCACGTAGGTGGGCAAGGATTCAAGTTCTCTTGCATTTCCTTCGGTATGCAACATGGGGATGAGGTCTGGTTGACGGAAAACATATTGTCGCAAGAGTGAGCTCCCTCGGGGTCCCAATGTTGTTTCAAGTATATAGCTTTATATGTGTGCCCAGATCATGTTTAGCATGCGCATACTATGCGACTGTGCGATAGTAGCTTCTGATTATCAAGACGCCAGGGAGTCCAATGTAATTAATAGTTTATGGTTCTGGTCAAGAAATTATCATTCATAACGCGCCGCACGTGACGGGAATATTCGTGCTCTAGCGACACTCGATAACACGTACTTGCCACGATTCTACATCAACCTTCCCCCACACCTATTTTGCCAACAGACTACGATGCCTACTCTCCTTCATCCAGGTGCTGCATCTTTTCCATCCGCCTCTCAATGTTTTAATCTTTATCACTTCTAATAACTACTTTCACTTTTTACTAATTGATTTTTACATTAAAATTCAACTCTGTCGTTGAATCTAAAGTGAATTAGAATTACAGGGTTAAATTATGACTGAATCAGTATTTTAAATTTTTAATAATCAAAAACTAATTCATAATAAATGAACATAAAATTAATAAATTTCAAAGAAGTAAATTAATTAATATCTCGTGTGTAGAAAAAACCTATTCAATACATAGAGAATAATTAATCTGTCTCTTTCTTGTCATAGGCCTGTTTTGCTTTTTGTGAAGTGAGGATAAGAAAGAAGAGTTCTTCTAAAAATTATGAAAGAAAAACTAGAAAATAAATTGATAATGAGGAGATCTACAAGGGATAATCAGATGGATCGACACTTACTTGCGGAGTTCCAAAAGAAGTAGTGACACAATTTGACAAGTGTTTTATTTGAGATATATATCAGAGAATTTTATTATATTGGACCATTTTGCAGCAGGAAATCAGTTTGTCAGAATTCGCTTCCATTTTTAGACGGGATTTGCTATAAATGATTTAATTGAATTTTTCAATATAATACCCTAAAGTTTTAAAAAATGCAAGAAAAATTGTTTTTTCGAAAGTTACTATTAGGATTGCTCGTGTGAAATATTATTAAACTGCTGCAAAAATGTTCTGAATATATTTTTATTTAACAAGTTTTCACCAATATGTAAATAATTAGAAGAAGGAAGTAAAATCCGTTAAGGGGAATAGCCTTCCTTGAGTATTGTTCTTCCGTCACATTGATTGTATCCGCGAGCGTTTCTGAGTCGCCGCTTTACTGGGAGAGAGAGGGGAGTTTGAGATAGTTGCGGATAATGCTGTAAAGCCGCTATATGCCCTCACAAAACGCTACTCCCGTCGTCCTCTTATCTTGGGTAAGAATTACTATGTTTCTATAGGGTACAACTTGTTAGACGATAACTTTTCTGCCGATAGCGGAAGAGGTTATTTCACTACATATATACATTTGCGAACCAATTCCATATAGATATAGAATAATGATTCATTAGTGAGTTCTTTAAGGTCTTCAATGGGGCACCGATTGAAAATGTGCATCTTCAGATGCACAATCTTCAGGTGATTATCCATAGTCCTTTATACACATTTTAATCTTTTACGATTGTTTGCACCTTATCTTGCAATTAGACATACATTTGTATATAATCTTCAGCACACGATCGCTTTTAGATAATTTCCACTATTTTGACAGTAAAATTAGAGGGAATATGTAGACAGGAAAGAAAATTTTGTTATAACCACCTTTGAGAGGATTATATCTAGAGGCTTAGACGAAATACGATAATTATAAATTGCACAAGAAGAGTTGTATGTGCAATAGAAATGCTTGTAAGCGATACAGGTGTCGTAAAGTGTAGCAAATAATCTCCTGCTTATTTTCCACTCCTTATCTATGCACACGTGTCTAATTCACGATTAGGAATCAGCATACCGTTGTATTCATATCGAGTGGTAACATCGAGTGACAGTAGGTAGGTAGTAATGTTCATTGAGGCAGTATATACTATTGCAGCGGCACTTTAAAACATCTGTTGTATTTACTTCCTACGGCGATTGGTTTGCAAAAACTTTTTTTGTTGATTTCCTGATTCTTATAATCGTTTATTGGTATATAGATTACAATATAGGTATGGAGGTTCATTCACCCACTGTTGTTCACACCTCATTGGACACCAATATCGACAAACTTCCCCGAGCATCACGATCTAAGAACCCCTCTTTTCTTGATCGAGATACAACTTTGTTTCTATTTTCTCACACTAAAAGCACTGCGGAAATGCCAAACATGCAATTATGTCAGATTCCTTTCGTTCAACACGGAACATCAAAGCGTGCTGATAAATTAGATTTTATTTTCTCGTTAGGGAAAAATTGGATAAAAATTATCTTTTATAATATGAGGTCAATTCAAGAGGTTGCATATAAACCAAGAATTCCATGTAGAATTAGTTGTTGATCGCACCTAAAAACCAAGAGGGAGTAGGTGCAGATGATAGCACTGTTTTAATAGCATCGTAACGTATAATATGCCAGATTGTCATTAATTTCTTTGATAGTTTTCTTTACCTTTTTTTTGCTTCATTCGCCAATAGTTACCACTCCCATAATCACTTCTCGATCCAGTTTTAACGACCACGTCCAGTTGAATTAAGGGAAGCCCTCCAGGTTGATCTCGTGTAGATTATCGAGATTAAGCCCGCGCCACCGTACTTGCGAGCAGCAATTACAATTAAGCGTGAGTAATATTTAATTATTACACGTTATATCGTGCACACACACATTGCCAACGGCAATGTTTTAATCGGTCACTTGAAAGATGGAGAAAAAATCTATGGACTCTCAAGCAACATATTTATTGAATTTAGTTTTAGCTTAAAGATTTCTGTTTCTATAATTAAATAAAAATCTAATTGTAAGTTGTCATGGGTTATTTTCTTTGTAAATGTAGTTTTTATTTGAACGTGTAAATACACTATAAATCATTGTTAGACTACAAATACTGTCACATCATCACGACGTATTTATACTTTACATTTATAAAACAATATTTTTCAAAGTCAAACTATTGAATCCTTGTATCTTGTAAAATGAAGCAAAATTGATCAAACAGTTTTACATGTGAACAGCAGAAACCAAATCTGCTTATCAGTATTTCATCATCCTTCTATTGGATCACTTACCTGCTTAGTACAGGAACTAATCCCATGTGCCAAAAATAAATCAATAAGAGAAAATTGATCCTGAAAGTAATTAAAGTTGATAGTGTTATCATATGGGCCGCTTGTAAGGAACTGTATATCAGATTCCACCCTAGCCGAATTTGTCAGTTCAGGAAACGCCATCAAGTTGACTGGTTTTGAATTGTCAACAAGTATCTTCTTTGAGTCTCGTTTTAGTAAAAGCCAAAAATTATACAAGAAGTTAATTTTTACATCAAGTCACCTGTCTAGTTTCGTGAACCGATAACGTCATCGATTTGCATAGTCAAACGTCAATTTAATCTTCATCGATACCTGTACCATTTACTTTTAACTTGTCCGAAAGCATTCTGAGGAAAACACCTACTTTCGTTTTTTTGTAATCAGTAGTCAAGGTCATTTTCTCGACGTCGCAATTAAGGAAGAATTGATTTCTGTATCAACGACTCTGACAATAATTTACAAGGTAAATATATAATAAACCTCATTTAAATTCCGAAATTCATTCCTCATAAATTATAATTTTGTTTCAGAGTTTCCAATAAGAGTTCTAGATCTCTACTTTCAATTGGAGAGAATTCAAATAATTAGTTTTCATTTTTAAATTTTAATACTGGGAGTTACTTTTTTTCTTCTAAAAATTTTAAGTTTTTAGCAAAAGATTGAAAATTAATAAATACTTTTTTGCGACATGGGGCATATTTAAAAATATTAATATTTTTTTCGACTTTGTGAGGAATAGTGTATGAGATGGTTGATTATAATGAGGAGTAATAACAGTTATTATGATAATTACAGCCGTGGGAAGAGGTTTGCTTATCGATACTGTAAGTAGTGTTTGGTGGAGATAATGATTTTATTGAAAAAAGATTTATTATGACGAAGTACAGAAAAAGTTACGAGAAATTGTTAGAAATTATTAAAATGAACTTGGACAATAAACAAAATAACAAAGTCTTTAATCAATTTAGATTTCCTCCCTTGTTAACGATGACATCCGCAAATATAATTTGCAAAATCGTACCTAATTAAATTTCGTCTTTTATTTGTTGGAAACTTATGAAATTACATACAAGAATCTTAGATATTTCTCGAGACATATAATTATTGGTTCAACGTACTTGAGAATCTCCTGTCATTCAAATCAATTGCTAATGGTCTTTTAACAATTTAGAGTTAATTTTTTTTAAAGCGATGTAAACACTAGAGAAAGAAATATTAATAAAAAGAAGAAACACGGTTTATATATATATACTATATGACAAAGAGGGGAAAAAAGCTCTCTATGAATTGTTTGGCTCTGAATAAAATGTAATTTGCACTTAATTTATTTTCGCAACGTTCACGCACGATGGCAAAAAATTTAATTACATTAATGGCCATTGAGCCAAAGAGGGAAGATTCACGCGCGAATCCGAACAGTTTTCTCACGAGAATATTTCACTTCACGCTGATCACCCGTCAAATCGAATAGGCCAGGTGCGGACACGCTTCATAATGTAAAAGGTTCATTAGGCGAAGGGGAAACGAGTGCTTCGAAGAACACTATAAGACTTCCTTTCTTTCATTGGTTTTCATTCCAAGCATGGGATGTTACATTAAAAAGAAGCAAAAGTCTTCCGGGCAATAACCATCCCATTATGTAGAAATTGTGACGAGTGGAACGTTCAAATTTTTTTTGTTCCAAATTAACTGGCGCACCGTGTTCTTTACCACACGCAATGAAAAAAAACAAACCTCATAGACCAAAACGTTTTTGTATTTTGACACGTGCCTAAGTCAACAACAGGGTCATTCCCTTGAAGACAGTCAAACAACATTGATGTTTATATTGAATTGACTCGAAGCTAGAGTAAATTGTTGTCCTTTATAATTTTAATAATTAACCCTTTAAATCACACACTTTCAAAATAATCCCTAAATCGCATACATGCAGGTAATTGATACTCGAGGGCTTTAAAGAGTGTTTTGTAAGCAGGAATTAGAGCGGTAACATCATAATATCGTGTTATGTGGGGGTAATTATTAATATTTGTTTCTAAAAATTTAATTGTATACTCTTGAGATATAACACTTTTGGAATTAGAGTACAAATAACTTAATATGTAATTTTGAAAACATGGGGTTCAATGCAGTTTATTACTTAGAGGGATAGTTATTAATTTATTGCAGTACAATATAATTACTTTAAATTCACTTTTCTGCAATGCCCTAAAATATATTAGTATAGTACTAATATGATTAAATATTTTATTAGATTTGAACAATTATTTACACTTGTTAGTGGTAAATCTCTGTTTAAATTCTTGATCAGTGCTTTACATACAGTCAATGTCTATTTTTTCTGACTCTTCGAGAGCCCTAACGAATATGATGCCAGATTTTCAAAATTCAAAATGGTGAATCCAATATAATAATAGCCAGCATCCACTAAACTTTCTGAAATTTTAGCAATTGTTTTTTCGTGAATATTTCAAATATGTTATATAAAATAACATTACCAATGTGAAAACATGAAATATATTCGAATTTCGTCTGAAAAGTGATTTTTCTCAAAACAGAAAGTAATCGCCCTGTTGACGCAAAATATCAAAAAACGTTTTTAGAACATTTTTAAAACGTTTCATGTCTGGTAAGGGACATGAAACGTTCTTCAAACGTAAGGTGATTTTTGTGTCCACTGGGCGATTTTTAATTTTTTCTATTATTACAATCACTGATAAAAAAATGTTTACCACCTATGTCAAAGTGGTGTTCATCAAGGTTCGAATAATATTTAAAATCATTTCAGTGAATACACAGAGTTACATTTCAGTTTTAAACTTTTTTAAAAATTAACCTTCAATTACAAAGCAATTAACTTTTGGGTAATTTCTCAATTTCTGCTTCTAAATTCTATGCAAAATATTTTAAAAGTACACAAAAAACCTTTTGAAAGCACTATATTTACTTTTTTTAATCGAATAATTTAAGTCGATAAGGGTTTGCAGAGTCGTTGTGTACGAAGCTGATATCAGATATTCAAAAAGGTATAGGACAAATATGTCAAACAATATAGCGCTCTCTTAAATTTTTTTTTAAATATTTAGGTTTACGTTCACATAAATTTTATAAAATTTTTTAATCAGCACCAGTTGTGAGAAATCTGAAATTTACATACTGTTCCAGTTGACAAAAAATCATCATTGCTTTAAGGGCATGTCCAAGTTGTGAAATGTAAACAAACCAACATGTAAACAAACAAAGCACTAAAATCACATTTTTAAAAGAGCTTTTTTTCTCACAAAAATTACCATTAGAAAACTTATTTTTACAAAAATGATAAATTAGTGTGTCAAAGTTTCCAATGAAATCAAATTTCACTATAAGCAATTAACAGTAATTACTAAAACAACTAATTCAAATGACCTGTAAAATAGCATTTTTGACGCGTCGCGAAAAATAAACAGTTTGAGTATATCAACCGCACTGACGATGAAGAAGTCTCATATCAGCGATTGGACCTTCAACATGTGGAAAGGGAAAAATTTCCCTTTCCTCCATGAAATTACCAGGAGAAAGGGTAAAAACTTCTTCATCGTCCGTGCGGTTGATATAGTCAAACACTTTAATTTTTCGCGATGTCAGACGATTGCTCTACGCGCACGCGCAGACCGTGCCAAGGACACATTGAAAACACTATGCAAAAACACACATTTTGTTTTACTCTGAAACTCACTTATTTTCACATACTTTCAGGTATACTAGGTATAGATACCAAATTCAACACTTCAATTTACCATTTTCATAAAAAAAATGTAATGTTATATTCATTTACGAAAATCTGATGGTCGAAAAAAAGCAGCAGTAGAAGACCGAATATTGAGGATTTTTTCGACCATCATATTTTCGTAAATGAATAGAAATTTACAGTTTTTTTATGAAAATGGTAAATTGAAGTGTTGAATTTGGTATCTATACCTAGTATACCTGAAAGTATGTGAAGATAAGTGAGTTTCAGAGTAAAACAAAATGTGTGTTTTTGCATAGTGTTTTCAATGTGTCCTTGGCACGGTCTGCGCGTGCGCGTAGAGCAATCGTCTGACATCGCGAAAAATTAAAGTGTTTGACTATATCAACCGCACGGACGATGAAGAAGTTTTTTACCCTTTCTCCTGGTAATTTTCATGGAGGAAAGGGAAATTTTTCCCTGTCCACATGTTGAAGGTCCAATCGCTGATATGAGACTTCTTCATCGTCAGTGCGGTTGATATACTCAAACCGTTTATTTTTCGCGACGCGTCAAAAATGCTATTTTACAGGTCATTTGAATTAGTTGTTTTACTAATTGCTATTTATTGATCACACTCAAAAATGATTTTTTTGGAAACTTTGACACTCTAATTCATCATTTTTGTAAAAATAAGTTTTCTAATGGTTATTTTTGTGAGAAAAAAAGCTCTTTGAAAAATGTGATTTTAGTGCTTGGTTTGTTTACATTTTGCTTTGTTTACATTTCACAACTTGGACATACCCTTAAATGCCTTAACAGGCCCAATATCTTGATTCTGGTGTCACTTGTGGTCTAACTTTAGATCCAATGGCCTCAATTTGTCCTCGTTTACGATCTGCATCTGAACGTTTTATGTGAATATCACCATTTCGTGATCAGAGACTATCACCATTAGTTTCACGACAAGTTAAAACAGTATTGAACATGACTAAACGTGCGTACATTAACTATTAAAGTACTTAAGTATCTCACGCCGCAAAATGCAATTAAATTTCAAGAATGTGTTTGTATATATACAAATGTAGCAAATGTGTGCACACTTTTTTTATTGTGTTGTTATTTGTTATGAAGTGAAATACATAAGAAAATTTAGAATTTTTCCTAGACATTTTAGAACGTTTATAGACATAGTCTAGTGTTCACTAGTTATTTACTAATTCTTCAAGATGCTTATTTTTGGTAATTGCAAAAGAAATATCAAGTGGTTAGCATTTACAAAGAGACAATTCAGAAGCAGAGCATAATATAAAAATAATAAGATTCAATTTCAGGTGTATGAACAAGTGTTGTGTATTAGGTTACGTTTTAGTAATATATTGACAGAGTATAAAGTCAATGACGTCGATTGAATATATATATATATATATATATATATATATATATATATATACTCACACCAGCGATATTCTACTCTCGCCCACGTGGCTTATACACAGTTCTATTATGAAATTACCATATATGTGCGTTCATCGTTATTTTATTTGCAACTCGTTTCCCGCAGTCTTTCCGATCCACACGCTTTAATCTACATAAATAGTCATAAAATCAACGAGCTGAGTAAACCTGTGCCGTGATTAAAATAAAGGCGCCTGTACGATTTCATCTACCTTTATTGAAACCAATGCTGCTTCTACTGCTGTTGCTTCTGATATTTTCTTTTTCCAACAACTAGTCTCACGGACCGGTTCAATTCCATCTGCAAATCTTTGTGATTTAAGATCTCGTGCCGCATAGCGCATAAATTTCAGATCACATCAAAACAAGCATCTCATTCTGAAGAAAATATTCCATGCGTGTATGTGTGTGTTTCTCTTTTCACGCACCAAGATTCCAAATCACCCAATAACTGATTGTCTCTTACAGTTTTAAGAAATGAATCGCTATTTATCGTTATTGGAATAATTCTTTTTTTACTTTTGTTTCTTGTCCATGAAATACGAAAAATAGGATTTATTAAAACTTTTGAAGAATAGTGTACTAGTGAAAATACGTGGGCAGAGTATATATCGTTCATTAGGCACGATAAAAGTATATAGCTCTCGAAACTGATTCTTAATTGACTCGGGAATATCGACCCGTCGCATTAAATACGATTGCGACCTGAAATCAAACTGATATGAATTAAACGCTCGCGAAAATCTTCAAACAGTTACGATATCTGTTCGTTTTTCAGATTATCCTGTTAGGTTAATTACTATCCTGAAATGCATAAATCTGATTCTTAACGTGCCTCTAAATTGCTTTATATTATATTTACTATTTGTCTAAATTCTACAATTAGTTTATTGTTTTTATATTCTCTCTACTGGTACTAAAATCGATATGATGATCTACTCACGAGCGATAAAAAGATTTTATGGAGAATATAATCATCTTTCTATTATGGCAGTTCAGAAGCTGTCAAATGTACCTAACTTATTTTACGATCAACCTTCAACCTTTTTCTTATCAGCGAGAGTGATTTCCTCCCCTCTTTGGTTTAAAAAGTTACGCTCATTAAGAGGTTGCAAGTTTTACAACCACCAGATGATATTTATGTGAAAACCTTAATCAAGGTACTTAAAAGTTGATGCAAATGAAAATAAATAAATTTCATAGGGGGGAGTGAAATTTATTTCTTTGAGATCTGGATTTAAAGGTGGAAGGGAAAGTGTGCGGATATAATAATAAAATTCAACATTTCATGAGGAGGAAGAAAATGAATTCGTGAGAGAGGAATGGTGGAATAAGGAAGAAGATTTTGTACTGTAATTATAAACTTAAATCAGAAACGTTTCTATCCCATGAAACTTAACAAATGTTCATTCCTTTCGCCATAATCTGCCACCGCTTCCTCTTTACGTCTTATTTCGACGCCTCTTCGTGAAGAGAAAAATATCGCTTGTCTAATGGAAAAAGCTTTCGACCATCTGCGTGGAGTATGGGAGGTATCAGAAGATCACTTCACCGTGATATATTACTTATTATACCTAGAAATTACTGGATTCATAAACGCATAACAGCATCGACGATACGTGCCTATGTATATACACAGGCATAGTAACGTATATACGTTACTATACAAGCCAATGTGACTTTGGTCGTGGTGGGTATAACTTGGCCATAAGGAATAAGGAAGTGATAATTAAAAAGAAAGTGTTCACATGGTCCGGCTATATGAGATCAGGCATTTGCCTTCTTCGAAGAAACGTACGCGGACCTCGAAGCCTTTAACCCTGATGCTATAGACCTTGTTCATACCAATGGGTTTTAATATAAGGATCTTTGTGTGGAAAATTTCACATCTTGTAACGATACTTATAGTATAACCATTCATCACGCTATTTACCAGCAATGATCTGCAAGTTTTCAAAATTTATTAGACGGAACGACCACAAGAGTACAAGAGTACAAGTCGTTGCATTTTATTTAATAACTCCGGACTTCATTTATCACCATGATCATATTTTCAATGTGATTCATAATTGCTAAAATGAAGGAAGATATTTGTAGTATTTCTAGTTAATATTTTATTGTAATTTCTGGGTATTTTATTGTAGAGTCTGAAGAAGACAGCTGTGTTGTTGAAACGTAAAAATTTTATTTTCATTGACTCAGTATGATTGCTCATTTTAACATTTCCTTAATTATTATTATTACGATGGAATGGCAGTATCAATGTTATAACTTAAATAATGGCCATTGAAGTGACAACAGTGTTAGCATTTTTAATTTAGCATCAAGAAAATACTAAAATATCATCTTGAAGGACTAGATCAACAAGAATCAGAATAATATGATAAATTTTCATCACAACTGCATTTTCTTTTGAAATGTCGTAAATGCAATTTAAAATCAAAATATATACATTATTGGTAATTAGTTTGGACACTATTACACAGGCACACAAAAAAATAAAAGTGGTTTGTTTATTAAACCAGACCTGCATGTCTTTTAGTATTTTTGCCTACTGAAAACGAAAATAAATGTAGAACTGCTGCATCACTCTCTATTTTTCATAAGTGATAGTCCCATAACTTTACTGACATGTGGACACCCTGTCTTATATTAAGTAGATAAATGAATAATTAGTAGTATTAAAAAAATGTAATCGATAATTAAATACTTCAAAGTTTTCAATGTTTTTAAAACGAAGTTGGCGTTTAAATGATTACTAAAACAAATTCGATTTCTCCAAACTGATAAAAATAATTATCAATGTTGACTGCCAAAATCATGCCGGATTTATAAACAATCTTCCATTAACCTTTACGCAATTTTTGCACATTGTATCACTGAGATGCGAAACTAAATTTTTAAATTGAAAATGATTTGGTATTTTTGTTAAATCTTCATATGTGGTTTCGCTATAATCAATTGAATTTTAATTATTTTTTAATAAATGAATCTAAGAAAAGTTTGAAACTTAAGAGAAATATGAATAATTTTTTTAATAAAACAAAAATTTATAAAATTTTTGGCAGTGAGAGGATTATTGGAATAAGTAACTTTTATTTTAACTCAAATAATAAGGAATTTATTTCTATTTAAGGGTATGTCCAAGTTGTGAAATGTAAACAAAGCAAAATGTAAACAAACCAAGCACTAAAATCACATTTTTCAAAGAGCTTTTTTTCTCACAAAAATAACCATTAGAAAACTTATTTTTACAAAAATGATGAATTAGAGTGTCAAAGTTTCCAAAAAAATCATTTTTGAGTGTGATCAATAAATAGCAATTAGTAAAACAACTAATTCAAATGACCTGTAAAATAGCATTTTTGACGCGTCGCGAAAAATAAACAGTTTGAGTATATCAACCGCACTGACGATGAAGAAGTCTCATATCAGCGATTGGACCTTCAACATGTGGAAAGGGAAAAATTTTCCCTTTCCTCCATGAAATTACCAGGAGAAAGGGTAAAAACTTCTTCATCGTCCGTGCGGTTGATATAGTCAAACACTTTAATTTTTCGCGATGTCAGACGATTGCTCTACGCGCACGCGCAGACCGTGCCAAGGACACATTGAAAACACTATGCAAAAACACACATTTTGTTTTACTCTGAAACTCACTTATTTTCACATACTTTCAGGTATACTAGGTATAGATACCAAATTCAAACACTTCAATTTACCATTTTCATAAAAAAACTGTAAAGTTCTATTCATTTACGAAAATGTGATGGTCGAAAAAATCCTCAATATTCGGTCTTCTACTGTTGCTTTTTTTTCGACCATCACATTTTCGTAAATGAATAGAAATTTACAGTTTTTTTTATGAAAATGGTAAATTGAAGTGTTGAATTTGGTATCTATACCTAGTATATACCTGAAAGTATGTGAAAATAAGTGAGTTTCAGAGTTAAAACAAAATGTGTGTTTTTGCATAGTGTTTTCAATGTGTCCTTGGCACGGTCTGCGCGTGCGCGTAGAGCAATCGTCTGACATCGCGAAAAATTAAAGTGTTTGACTATATCAACCGCACGGACGATGAAGAAGTTTTTACCCTTTCTCCTGGTAATTTCATGGAGGAAAGGGAAATTTTTCCCTTTCCACATGTTGAAGGTCCAATCGCTGATATGAGACTTCTTCATCGTCAGTGCGGTTGATATACTCAAACTGTTTATTTTTCGCGACGCGTCAAAAATGCTATTTCACAGGTCATTTGAATTAGTTGTTTTACTAATTGCTATTTATTGATCACACTCAAAAATGATTTTTTTGGAAACTTTGACACTCTAATTCATCATTTTTGTAAAAATAAGTTTTCTAATGGTAATTTTTGTGAGAAAAAAAGCTCTTTTAAAAATGTGATTTTAGTGCTTTGTTTGTTTACATTTTGCTTTGTTTACATTTCACAACTTGGACATGCCCTTAAGATAAGACATGTTCTAGATAAGCTTGTAAGAAGTACTGACTCATTATTAAGGGTACATGTACTTAGGAAGGGATTCGTAAAGGTAGAAGAGATATGACTCATTTTTTGGTAAATAAAATATTATTTTATTTATTTTATTATTAATTACTTACTTAATATTATAGTATTCAGTATAGTTTACTTTTGCTCCTAGCTTACATATTATTAATTAATTAAAATTTACTAATTTATTATGAAATTATCAATTTATTTGTCTTTCTTTAATTATTGACATGTGCATTACTGTTACTGATTATATTATTAATTAAAAATTAATTACTTACCTACTCTCTTTCTTTAGAATTTTTTACTCCTTTATTATTATTATCATTATTATTATTATTATTATTATTCAAAAACAAGGATTAGATCCCGTAAATTATACACTATAGATACACTGATTTACAGTGAAATTGCCAATAGAACAAAACATTCTTTTTTCGATTAGTAGGTGTTTTCTGAGTAAGCAAATCATAGTTTTAATTTTTTCCCCTCGTGTAGTTTTTTGTAGCTTCAAATTTTGTATTTTTGAGGCGCGATGACACTTAAATTTACCTGTAGGAAAATCAACTCGTCCAAAAATGATGAGTAGGATGCTGTTGGAAAGGTAATTAAATTATCTTTCAATCTATATATTACAGAATAAAATTGAATGAAAATTGAGAGAGCTACAGTCGATTCAAGATCAAATTTCATGGAAATTTTGATGATTTTTTGACACATGACTAACTTTTGATAATTTTTTCCACAACAAACAGTAGAAAATATTTAGGTTTTAAATTTTTTATTGATAGCTTATTCAATTGAGAAAATTTTCAGCCCTTGTGGACCTTGATTGGATTAAAAATGAAAATTCCACACCATATTTAGTGAACAAAACTACTTTGCCATTTTTAGTATACTTTTCAATATTTGCAGCAAACATGCAAATAGTAAAATTAAGTTAAGTACTAAAATTACTAAAATCACACATCAAGGAATTCTAGAGTTGCTCAATTCGAATACAATGTCAAGTATCAAAATTTCAAGATGGCGGATCCAATATGGCGGACAAGTTTTTTTAAAAATCGATTAAATTTATGACAATTTCGTTACTCGGGGTTTTTCGGTGTTGCTAATGACGAGTCTGATGTCAGATTTTAAAAATTAAAAATGGTAGATTCAATTGAGTGGACGAGTTTTGGCTCTCTGATTAGGTCTCTGATTACAAATTCGATGTCATATTTTGAAAATTCAAAAAGGTGGATTCAGTCTGTGCGAACATATTTTAAAAGTTTAAAGCTAAAACTCATAAAAATTAATACTTTAGAGTTTGTGGGGTTTTTAATTACAAAACCAACGACGGTTTTAAAATTTTTAAATTAATTTAATGTTGATAGAAAATAAAAACTTTACTCTAATCGCAATAAACTATCTAATTTTTAATTTTCAGTAAATTTCTATAACTTTTTAACTGCAATACATTTCAAATCTCATTCGAAAATACAGACACTAAAAACATCAAGGAGGGGGATGAAGAATGTAAAAGGGCTCGAAAACATTTAAAAAAATAATTTTAATTTATTATTTAAAAACTTTTGTTTTTTAAATATACTTTGATAAAGTTAATTACATATATTTAAAATGTATTGCAGTTAAAAAGTTATAGAAATTTACTGAAAATTAAAAATTAGATAGTTTATTGCAATTAGAGTAAAGTTTTTATTTTCTATCAACATTAAATTAATTTAAAAATTTTAAAACCGTCGTTAGTTTAGGAATTAAAGACCCAACAAACTCTAAAGTATTAATTTTTAGAGTTTTAGCTTTAAACTTTTAAAATACGTTCGCACAGACTGAATCCACCTTTTTGAATTTTCAAAATATGACATCGAATTTGTAATCAGAGACCTAATCAGAGAGCCAAAACTCGTCCACTCAATTGAATCTACCATTTTTAATTTTTAAAATCTGAAATCAAACTCGTCATTAGCGACACCGAAAAACCCCGAGTAACGAAATTGTCATAAATTTAATCGATTTTTAAAAAAACTTGTCCGCCATATTGGATCCGCCATCTTGAAATTTTGATACTTGACATTGTATTCGAATTGAGGAACTCTAGAATTCCTTGATGTGTGATTTTAGTAATTTTAGTACTTAACTTAATTTTACTATTTGCATGTTTGCTGCAAATATTGAAAAGTATACTAAAAATGGCAAAGTAGTTTTGTTCACTAAATATGGTGTGGAATTTTCATTTTTAATCCAATCAAGGTCCACAAGGGCTGAAAAGTTTCTCAATTGAATAAGCTATCAACAAAAAATTTAAAACCTAAATATTTTCTACTGTTTGTTGTGGAAAAAATTATCAAAAATTAGTCAAGTGTCAAAAAATCATCAAAATTTCCATGAAATTTGATATTGAATCGACTGTAGCTCTCTCAATTTTCATTCAATTTTATTCTGTAATATATGGATTGAAAGATAATTTAATTACCTTTCCAACGGCATTCTACTTATTATTTTTGGAAGAGTTGATTTTCCTACAGGTAAATTTAAGTGCCGTCGCTCCTCAAAAATACAAAATTTAAAGCTACAAAAAAACTACACGAGGGAAAAAAATTAAAACTATGATTTTCTTACTCAGAAAACACCTACTAATCGAAAAAAGAATGTTTTGTCTGATTGGCAAAAAAAAGTTTTCAATTTTGTAAACCTGTGTAATGTGAAGCATTTTTTTTTCTATCTATATTCGTTTATCATAAAGGGCACATGGTTTATATTTATGTTATCATTTTACAACGTTCAACCATGGCTCTCAGTTTTTAAGTTCAAACGCTCATCTCCAAACAAAATATAATATGTTTTTCCGTTTTTGACTTAAATTTTTATGTTTGAGATGTATAAAATCTTTATGCGAAGGAAGTAATCTTTAAATGTAAGTTTGAGGATATGTTGAATTTTTTTTTAAATTTGTTATTAATATTTAGCCTCTAAGGATACAATGTTAAATTATCTTAAATATTTTTAAATGGTTTTATTTTACTTTCTATGTATTTTTTGTAAAGGTTTTTATTTATTGTTTGAGTATTGACAGTTATTATATTTGCAGTGACTGAAATGCTTGATGAGGTCCATCGTTTGTGGATGAAAAGCTTCGCGCTTTAAATTAATGAAAAATGTGTATTATTGAACAAAAACATTAAACAGCTTTATATTCAAAAATAAAATTTTAAATCACGCTTTGGGTGATCTTATGAACGGAAAAAACTGATTACAGTGTTGTAGCGGGGTAGGTCACTGCAAAAATTAATAAAAAATTAAAGTTTTTCAGCCATGGTTTTGCGATCTTCAAACCAGAAAAACTGATCTCAGGGTTATTATCGTTTCAGAAACACGTCTTTTTCCAATCACATGCAGAGTCCAAAATGACTGCATTCTCCTGATTAAACTCATGTTCAAGTTGGTGATGCTTATTGACAACAGTTTCTATATTTTATTGATAAACTTTGATATTGTTTTATGCATTTTTCGTTCGCGTTTTTTTACATCCGTATAAAGGCTTTTCTCCTATAGGTTCTCAAAACTCTGCGTTGAGTCGGTTACTATGGCAACGCAACGCATTCATTTGCAAACAAACGCAGAGTTTTGGGAACCTATTGGAGAAAGGCCTTAAATTGAAGAACAATATTTACAATTAAATCTATAAACAATGTGCGGCCTTACGTCATTTGAAAATAACTCGAATCCTGAAATCAACAAAATTTTTCTACCTCACTTCCTATAGTAAAATATAGAAATAAAACTCAAAATGCATTCCGCACTTTACGCTGTATAAACAAAAAAGTTGGTGTTTCAAAACTCTGAAATAATTACAGAATACAAATAAGAAATCCTAATATAAAAACATTGAACAAATTTCTTTTGTACCGTTAATATCCAAATCACAATTTTTGCTATTTCTTTCAGGACTTTCTTCATACGTCTCAATGAAAACATTTCTTAACATTTTTGCAAAAAGATCATTATCATTAAAGGGTTATATAAGCTGTACCGGGCAAAACGGAATTTCCGACATATGATGTCCAGGGTAAAAAAATTTAGAAAATTTCATTTTTTGTGCTGTATTATTATTGAGACTATTTGCGAAATAGTTTTAGTATCTTTGATAGTTGAAGAAAATAAAGGATAATTAATGCCCTCATGTGAATTCAGAAGACGGTGGAGGCGATCAGTATTTTAACACAAACACACATATACTTAGAAACAGCTAGTGGCCCACGCATTGTCCTTGGTAAAAAGAAAAGAGTCAACGAGACGATCTCGTTGTCATTTCGCGTGGGTCGATTTCAGACGATCCCACTTGTTGAGGTCACCACGCTAGATGGATGTCTACTTGGAGACGATGTCTCGCGGAATAGGCTACCTTGACTGCGAAGCTACCGCGCTGGCACTGATCCCCTCAACTGGATAGCTTTGTTGCACGATGTGCTTACATGTAGCCAAGAGAGTCTATCTGTTTTCATTACAGACAGCTTAGCTGATCATTCGAGTGATAAGCTAAACTCACTTTTTCTTGTGGAATACGAGGGAGGCGTAATTAATGATTTTTAGATGTTTCACTTAACATACAGCAAAGATACGTTATCGATAAAAGTTGCCCGATAGCGGACAGATAACGTGTAGATAATATTCTTAAAAGAAGGAGAAAAAATTGTGGGGAATTTTGCGATTTTCTATTTTGAAACGAATGTGATTTTGATTTAATTATCTATACACTCCTAAACGAATCACATCGTTGAGCAATAAGTATTTACTTACTGCAATCTTCTTTACTTTAATTGCTTTTGCTCTTCAGCTGCCTTCATGCACATCTTTAGAATCTTTAAAATTCAAACTTGCAACTTATATTAAGCAATACGCATTCTCGCTATCTAAATTCTGTAACATTTACCTTGTTCTTCTTTTCTTTTCATGCTTGATATTTAATTCATTTTTTATGGGTTCTACATCGAAAACACTATAGATACCTAGTCAATCAGTTAATGTAATCAGGCAAAATAGTCCAATAGTCTAATATATTAATAGATTTATACTGAGTTTTTGGGTGTCCGTTATTTACCAAGTTGTTTATATCCACTGCAAAGTTGTGAAATTTTAGAATTTTTAATAATGGATGGACTTTTAAAGAAAATAGTATTTTTTCGTTTTTTTAATTGAATTTTTAATCCTCGTTTTAGATATTTTTATTTTGCGTAATTTTTTATAAAAGAGCAATAAAAAAGTTGAAAATTACGCAATTTTATAAAAGACAATGCAAATAAAAAAATGAAATTTTAAATCCTAAATTACAAAAAAAACGAATTCTAAATCAAAAAGAAATTTAGAAACAAATTTCTTATGTCTTTTATTTGAAACTCAAATTGTTTGTTAGTAATAAAATAATTTAAAATGTCCCTATATTTTAAAACTGTCAATTGCAATTTGCGAGACTCAAAATCCAAAAAAAGGAAGACGGATAATCAAATAAAATTATTTGTAATAACAAAGGAAAACAATGGAACAGAAAACATTAATTTTGTATAAAAATGTCTACTTTATTTTCAAGTATTGGTATTGCAGTAGAGAATATTAAATAAAAGCTACATTGTGTTTAAAACTGAATTATAAAAATTCATCATGACAATTATACTCAATTTGTTTTTAGAAATTAATTTAACAATTGTCATTCATTTATTACAATTTAATATTAGCAAAATTATAAACGTTATAAAAATTATAAGTTATTAATTATAAAATTATAAATTACAATAATTGAAAAAATTGCTTCTTTTATAACAGAAACCTGAACTTTATTAAAATAAAAATTGTGTTTTAAATCCTTGGCATGTAGAGATAGAGCTATATTGCCTGTGTCACTTTGTCCTTTCGTTGATCAGGCATGTTCGTACATTCTTCTTTTTCAAAATTTACGAGTTTCTCCAATGTAAACACTATTACAATGTAAACATGGAACTTGATATATAGTATTTATTTGATTTTCTTTTAATGTTTTATCTTTAATTGATATTGAAAATTGTTTTTGTAAAGTATTGTTCATGGAAAAGACAATTGAAACATTAAATTTTTTGAAAATATTATAAAAGATGCTTTCTAATTGTTCTATATATGGTAAACATATTATTGTTTTGTTATTTATTTCATTAATTTGTTTACTTGATTTATTTATATTATTGCTTATGTCACCTATGTCACTTTTGACAATTTCGCCATTTCGGAAATATTGAGGGGGGTCCGGTTTGCCCCACTCTCCCCTATACTTTAATATTTTAGTAAAAAATAAATAATAAATCATTACGAATGTATAATATTATGTTTATGAAGTTCAGTTACTTTCCTACGAAAAATAGTTATTTTGTACTATAATTGATAAAATTCTTTTCTTGGAAAAATTATTAACAATTAGTGAAAGTCTATTTTAAAAAATATAACGATAAAAAATACTACGTCAATTCAGGTGTCAAAATAAAGTAATATAGAATTCTTAGAAAAACAGTATTATTTTAGTTCTTATTAGTACAATAGATGACACAAATTGTGCAATGTATTTTTAAATGTCATACCTTGTCGCTATTAAAACATCGTTCTTTTTTTCGCATAACAAACAAGGAGGTATTTGCGGAATAAGATCAACATTTATTAATATATTCGGCTTAATAGAATTACATTCTACATTAAATGCTTCATAATGATGATTGAAATTGATCGTCTCAAATTCTATTGCTTCAAAATAAACGCCATTACAATTAAATATTTTTTTAATTATTCCAAATTGAGGACCGTCCTCAGTTATTCTTGTTACAAATACAGTGTCATCTGAAAACATATTTCCAAGTATTTCAAAATGTTTTAAAGTCGATACTGTAATATCATTTGAGAAATTCGGAATTAATTCTTTCATAATGTTTCCGTGAGTACACTACCGTCCGAAATTGTGCGAACGCTAACATCTCGAGCTATTACAAAACACACCCTCACAGAAACAGTGATAACTCGGTTAAAAATGAAGCAAGATGCATTTTTTAAATTGCATTGAAAAGCTTATTAAATTTCCAATGAAATGCCACTATTTTAAATTGTATTGCACAAATAGGAAGCGAGATATCGTGTTATAAAGACAAAAAAATAATTCTATTTTTTCCGGAATTTCTTACTCTGACTTTGACTCCTGGCACAGTTTAGCAAAGTTTATGAAAAAAATTGTTACTTTTACAGACTATTCCTTGTAACCTAAGCTTTAAATAGAGACCAAGAACAGCAAAAAATATTTACGGGTTCCCGAGATATTACAAAAAGAGTCGAACCGTGCCAAGCAGAATTTTCAATCATCGATTTCTCTAATTCGCCGCGTTGAGTCAATTACTTGTCTGTGAAAAAAGTGTCGAAAATTAATTTTACCAAGTACATTCTTACTGGGATCCACTTTTTAAATATCGATATATAATAAATCAAATTAAAAAGTGGATCCCAGTAAGAATGTACTTGGTAAAATTAATTTTCGACACTTTTTTCACAGACAAGTAATTGACTCAACGCGGCGAATTAGAGAAATCGATGATTGAAAATTCTGCTTGGCACGGTTCGACTCTTTTTGTAATATCTCGGGAACCCGTAAATATTTTTTGCTGTTCTTGGTCTCTATTTAAAGCTTAGGTTACAAGGAATAGTCTGTAAAAGTAACAATTTTTTTTCATAAACTTTGCTAAACTGTGCCAGGAGTCAAAGTCAGAGTAAGAAATTCCGAAAAAAATAGAATTATTTTTTTGTCTTCATAACACGATATCTCGCTTCCTATTTATGCAATACAACTTAAAATAGTGGCATTTCATTGTAAATTTAATAATCTTTCCAATGCAATTTAATAAAAGCATCTAGCTTCATTTTTAACCGAGTTATCACTGTTTCTGTGCGGATGTATTTTTTAATAGCTCGAGATGTTAGCGTTCGCACAATTTCGGACGGTAGTGTAGTTGGAGAAAATTCTAAACTGTAGCACAATTTTAGCTGATGCCTGATAGCTATTGTGAAAGGTAAATTTACATTGGATTTTGTGCCAACAGCAGTTTCTTTTAATTCTTTGTTCTTCCTTTCAAATTTCAACGATGAAAAGTGAACAACTGGACCATTTAACTCGATAATTCTGGGGTAATGCACCTATATATGCATTTTTCGTTTCAGATTGCCGAAAAATTTAATATATTTCGCATTACACTTTGCTATAAGTATTTCGACATTTTGGATTTGTCCTTTGTCTAAAATGGGAGACATCAAGATTCCAATAATTTTTCTTAAGCAAATAAGCAATTCCCAATAGCGATTGTCACCTGGAATGAGATCGTCTATCATTAATCCCAAGTACCTACACAAGCATAACATTTCAGAAGCTGATTGCTTATATATTCATTCATTCACTCTGTGAACTTTGAGAAGTTGAAGACGACGGAACTTCAGCAATTTTGATACTCATTTCACTAGTGCTAAGCTCGCCCTCTCTAAGAGAATTCATGGTTTTGTTTTACATAAATCCTATATCAAAAAGCGAAATGCATTTACATTTATCAAATTCAAAAAAAATAACCGACGGAATAGCTCAGTTGGTTGGAGCTCCGGCTTTGCGGGTGGTGCGAGCGAGGTTCGCCCCCTCCGTTAGCCTGGGATTTTTTCCGGCAGGTAAGATATTCCGAGCGGGAGGTTTGACGTCTAGGTGCGACGGTGTGCATTGTCGATTATTGTCCGATGCCTACCGCCGAAACTAGACTGTCGATAAAACCGGTTTTACTCAGAAGAGGTTTTTCTACAGTTTATCTCTTCTCTGGCGAGAAAACCCTATTACGGGTGGTCCATGCAAAATGCGAGTACTCATATCTTCGAAAGTCGCACTGTAGGCGCATTAGGTTAAAATAAAATTTGGTAATATTTTTAGAATGGTTATGCTTAATCCACAAAAAGTATCAGTAGGGACTCTTGTCGAGAGCGTAAGGCCATAGGACAGGAATATAAATGAAAAAAAAATTCAAAAAAATAAATAATCTGTAAATTTTTAATAACTTTGTAAGTAATACGGAATTATTGTAAAAATTCTTTTTTTTACTATCACATTGGCGGTACTCAACTGCAAAATTTTATTTTAAATACATGGAAGTTAATTTTTATTTTCTTGAATTAATAAATACTTGAATACTATCTATGCAATCAAAATACTTTACAATTAATTGTTTAAAATATATAACTATAACATAAACACAAAAATGATTGTTTTTTAAAATTATTTATACTTACTAAAATGAGGTTATGAAAATTCAGATTACACATCGAACAGGACACTAATATAAAATTTTAAATATACTTTCTTGATATAACTGACACGGCGAACACTGTTGAAATACAATTTGCAAAATTCCCATACTCAAAAGGCATATAATGTCTGCAATAGTAGTAAAGGGAGTATACATACGAAATACTAAAGACGCTTGATTTTTTCTCCGTGTAGTAGAGACGTTTTGACGTCTGAAGAACGTGTAAAACATGATCAGCATTCCCAAAAACCAGCGAGTATTCAGTTTCAAGTAAATCCGATGAAATTTAAAAAAAAGTCATCCATATTGAATCCGCCATTTTGAATTTTTGAAAAGTACTATCATATTCGAAATTAGCGACTCCAAAAGCCCCCGAGTAACCAATTTTAAGTGAATGCGATGATGTTTCGAAAAGAAGTCTGCCATATTGGATCCGCCATTTTGAATTTTTATAAACTTGTATCATATTCGTAATCAGCGACCCCAAAAACCCTCGAGTAACCAGTTTTAAGTGAATCCGAGGAAGTTTCGAAAAAATGGCCGCCATATTGGATCCGCCATTTTGAATTTTTGAAAACTACTATTATATTTGTAATCAGCGACCCCAAAAACCCCAGAGTAACCAGTTTTAAAATGAATCCGATGAAGTTTTGAAAATATGTGCACTTGGTGTATATTATTTATTAAAAAGTCAACTTTGAACGCCATTTTTAATCCCCCATTTTGTTTTTTTTTTAATTTTTTATGTTACTAAATTTTAGGTTGGACATTTTTGACGTGATATTTATACCTTTGAGATGTATTTCTTTGACATAAATTGAAAAAAATTTGATTTCTAAATAAAAATGTTTAAAAAATCGTGTTTTTTATTAATTAATTGTATGTAATTTGTTTATTTATAAATTTACAATACTTTTTATCGTAGCATTCAAAAGAGCGGTTTCAGAGCTTTGAGAAATGTTTATTTCAAAATTTTTATCATTTCGTTTTCATACTAAAAAGTTCTGTCAAATTTCAGGTAAAATTTTTGTACATTTGGTACTTAAAGGGTTAAAAGTCCAACAATATTTTAGATCTGAATCTGTTTGCCTACAGTATTCTTTAAAATTTTTTAAATGAATCTAGATAAATTATATCCTCCTTATATACTCCTAAATAAAATACAATACGTGCTTTATTACGTATGTATTCTCACGTTTCTGTTATAAAAGAAGCAATTTTTTCAATTATTGTTGTTTATAATTTTATAATTAATAACTTATAATTTTTATAATTAAATGTAATTTTTATAATGTTTTCTCTTGAAAAACATGGTGGCTACCATCCAAACGTCGAGACAATTATTTTAATTATGTTAACACACTTGAAAATTGTCTAAATTACATTAAGATCCAAAAACTGACTTTTAACAAATATTTAAATTTTTTGCATTATATAAAATGAAAAAAATAATAAAAAGATTATATAAACATAATCAGAACTGAATATTCTAAAATTGTAATCTTCAAAATTGTAAAAAATAAAAAATTTTGAAAATTTAAAAATGTTGTATTTTTGTTGTTTTTTGTTTAAATGGGCTGTCCAACGAACTCAGGCTTCATTTTAGTGGACTAAAGAAATCCCCCAAATTGCAAGTCGATTCTTAAAAATTTACTCGAGTTATCGTCAAGACAAAAATTTCTACAGACAGACAGACGGACAGACAAACACTTTTCTAAAAACCATTTTTTTGGTATCAGGGAGTCATGAAACGTAAAGATTTATGAAAATTAGAAATTTCTCAAAATCGCACAAATCCAAGACTTTCTCATTTTTGATGAGAATGTAAAAAATTTCACAGCAATATTCAAAAAGTATCCAAATTCGATTCAAAATTTATACTCGGGGGTTTTCGGGGTCGCTGATAACGAAACCCATATCAGTTTTTCAAAATTCAAAATAACGGATCCAATATGGCGGACATTTTTTTGAAAAATGTCTTGGATTCACTTGAAAGTTGTCACTCGGGGGTTTTCAAGGTCGCTGATGACGAATCTAATTATAGTTTTTCAAAATTCAAAATGGCGGATCCAATATGGCGGACCTTTTTAAAAAATTTCTTGGATTCACTTGAAACTTGTCACTCGGGGGTTTTCGAGGTCGCTGATAACGAATCCCATGTCAGTTTATGTCATAACTATAAGTTATGTTTTGTGTAGAAAAAGAATAGGATAGAGATGGAAGTGTTTACTTGACTATTTAAATGGTGGTAAAAAACAAATGAATATCGATATGGAACACATTGAAGAACGAAGGAACTGCACATAAAATATAAATTCAAAAAATTGCAACAGGATCTCGTACTTTTTTTACCCAAAAGAAAGTCACGAAGCTTGATATAAACAAAAACAAAACTTCTTCTGACAATTATCGGCAGAGAGCCAGAAAATTCAGGAATGTTCAAAAAATATTTTTGCAAAAGATGTTTTAAATTTCTTACAAAAAATTTTAAAAAATTTAAAAACTATTCTTTAAATTAAAAACAAAAAAATAAGATTCTTCGGTTCGTACACCTCCACGTGGACAAATTTGGAAACACCATTAAAATAGAACGAAAAATTTTGTTTAAAATAGCGTCAGCCTTATTAGATGCGTCATTGTAAATTTACAAAAACTGACATCGAATTTGTCATCAGCAACACTCAAAACTCCCAAGTAAAATGTATTAAGCGAATCCAAGAAATTTTTCAAAAAAGTCCGCCATATTGGATCCGCCATTTTGAATTTTCAAAAACTATAATTGGATTCGTCATCAGCGACCTCGAAAACCCCCGAGTGACAAGTTTCAAGTGAATCCAAGAAATTTTTCAAAAAAATGTCCGCCATATTGGATCCGCCATTTTGAATTTTGAAAAATTGACATGGGATTCGTTATCAGCGACCCCGAAAACCCCCGAGTATAAATTTTAAATTGAATTTGGATACTTTTGGAATATTGCTGTGAAATTTTTTTTACTATAATGCATTCACTTTTTCAAAATTTCGATTTCGCCATCTTGAAATCAAAGTTTCCCTATTTTACATTTTGAAAGTACAACTATTTTGCCCACTAATAGCATACTTTAGAAAAGTTTTAAAAAATTTTTTTGTTCTAAAAAAAATATTTAAAAAAAATCAATGATTTTCTTGGGTTTTTTTTTAAATCCGCCATATTGGATTTTGTGTTGGTCGAATCGCTATTTTGATTACCTTTTCACACTACAATCACTCTTTTTTCTCTACTTTGAAACAACTTATCTTTAAAACTAACCCTAACCCCATAATTAGGAAAGGTCAAGAATATAAAAATGTAAGTTCCATTCACATCAGTCTGTCAAGCTCCAGTTACAATTTCAGATTCAATTCTAGTCTTAATTACAGACGGTAGTTCAAGTTTTAAATTTAAAGTTCAAGTCCGAATTCAAGTATTAAAAGAAGGAAGCCAAATTTCAACTCATTTCCACAAGTTTCTGTTCTGCATTTTCCTGTTTTCTATTGCCAATACTGATTTTATAATAAAAAGTAAGTGTCTTTTAAAAATGCTATCTAACATTCTCTATTCCCGAAGAATGTTAATTCTTTACAAAATTCGTATTAATAATTCTTTAAATCCTTTCCAATTTTTTTGTATTATGACAATAATCTGTTGCTTCCGCCAAAAGAACATTAATGCGTTCATTGCGTTAGTTATTCTTTCATTCCTCAAAACAAAATTCCTGTATAAAAAAGATCAATTTGAATCGTTCCTGAGTTAGTAGTCGCAAGTCTGAACTCAAAAATATTTAATGAAAAAAATATTATTTAATATTCTTAAAGATTTATACAACAAAATACAATACTTAATCAGATGATGTTTCATATCACATAAAATTCTGTTAGATCTACCAATCACAATTAACTTGGAGGTAACTCGGGACGAACGTCAAAAACAACCATAATTAAAGTGCACAATTTTATCTGCTTGTCCAAAAACTGTTAATTTTTTATTTTTTATGCCATTCAGGCATGAAAATAAATTTTAAGACCGAAATTATTGCAACGGTAAACGTTAAAATAATTGATTGAAATAGTATTAATTGATTAAAATAGTAAAAATATTGTCACCACGTATGTAAAAATTTCGACAATTTATATTAAAACCTAACTAAAAAGTCTTAAAGAATTGACTATTATACATATTTAAAAAGCTTAATTTGAAATCCTGAAATATTATTTGCTTTGGAGGGTTCCAAACCTCATTTTATATACAAAAATAGACATGAAAATGTGAATTTTCCTTTAAAGAAACTGATTGTAATCTCATGTCAGGTCTGCTGTCGAAACCAGTAATTAAAGTACGTAAGTTACTCAGTGTCATTGCTGCTACTAGGTTATCTTCTAATTCTTCTTCTAGACCTGTGAATTTGTCACAAACGATTTGTCCAGCTTTTCTTAAACTTTTCAACATTAACTTTAAAATAACATCTCAAATATAGATGTATCTCCAACAAAATGATTTTGGATGTAATTGCTATGGTGAAGAGAACTTTATAATTTATCGGATTAATTTGTTGCCGGGAGATTTTATTCTTAGTGGATGATCTTGACACACACTGACAAACTTACATACACACCTATATGTATATCCATAAGTGTAGGTAAAGAGTAAAGTGATCCACTTGGGTCGAGATCGTAGATCACTGCGCGTGCCTCTATTACACATTATAATACATTTTCTCGAGTCAGTATCTGTCCAAGTGGTACACAAGCTCTCACCAACACACGAAGAATTTTTCCAACTTGTACAATGAAAGGTCCCTTGTACGAACAGAGTGAGAGAAAGAGAGGACCGCATCGACTGCTCGAGGGGGAAAGTGTATCGTTGCATTTTGATCGCGGAAGATCGTTACTCCCGATCGACTTCACTTCTACTATGCTGGTTCAAAAGTTAATCTGGATTAACCGGTCTTCGAGTTTTTCTTCTCTTGTTGTGACTCTTTCGTCTTGCCGCGACCCATCGTCGTCCTCTGTCTCTTTCATTCTCGTTTGTATTTCTCTTCCTTCTCTTCTTTTTTATTTCCTATCTTCTCTCCATAGATTCTTCTTCTTCTTCGTTGTTTTAACCTTCTATTATTTTTTCCAGTCAAAAATCGAGGATGTTCGCAAAAGGTGCGAGAATTTATGCGTATAAGATTCACATTCCAAGCGGGGATATATATACATTGTTTTTTCCAACATCGGGACCGTACCTGGTAGATTCAATTTGTAATTAGATCTCACTTCTCGTTAATCACATGGAGAGTTTGCAGGTGCCGTATATCTGGGTCTATCGTTTATACTCGTTCTCAAACTAGTATTGAATGCGATTCCATAAATAATTATCGTCAACGGGAATCGTCTTTTTAAAGAGAGAAGTAGAGAGGAAAAAAGAAAATTTTCTTTTTCTACCAAGAGAGGTTTTCGAGTAATACATATTTTATCGTCGCGTCGAAATGCCGATATAATAAATCCTCCATTTGTGCAAAAGGTAGATGAATGTGCATTTTTTCGGAGTCAATTCTTTTGGTTTTAACTCACTATATCTTTCGAGAGTAATCTTCCAACGTCCGCAAAAGGCTTTCATAAGTCGAGTGACTAAGGTTTATAAGTGGCTTAAGTAATATATAGGAGTAAAAAATTTGTTTCCAATAATAAATCTTCTTTTGTATATTATTATTGCATATTATTTTAAAAAATCAGATTCGTCTTTCATTTGACAATTTTTAATAAAAGGGAGAGATTTTTTTAACCATTCCACTTCTCACCTTACATGAACTACCGCTTATAATATATTTTCTTATGGAAAGGGTTGTCGTGAATATCAGTTTAATATTTCTGATGAAAGACAGAATTAAGGGTACCGATAAGCGTAAGGAATAATAGTGTTTAGAAGGGGGAATTTTGGTTCATAGAAGAAGACAAGTTACTGATTGAACAGACTTATATATTGTATAGAAAATCGAATGAAGTGATTTTCATTATGTTTTAAATTATAAAAATTTAATTTTTGTTGTCAAATCTTCCTTAATAATTATTCTCAGGCATATCCAAAAAATAACAGGTAGCCATAAGTAGAAATAAAATTTCTATTTACGTATTTTTTACATCAAATAGGAAACCACTTGAGGGTAGGAATTGGTTTCAAGGGTACAATGGAATATGCATTTAGCTTTTAGCTCTGCAATCTATTGAACTAAGAAGAAAAATTATGGAATGAGAAATCATTGAAAAAACTGGGGGGTCAATTAGTTACCTTATTACGAATTCTACATTTCCAATTCCACATTCCAAATTCCTGATGAAACATTCCAGATTCCAGATTCAGACTTCACATTCCTGATTCAACCTTCTGGATTCCATATTTCGTATTTCAAATTCCTGATTCTACATTTACAATTTCAGATACAACATTTATTCAAGACATCGAATTAAGAATCTAGAATTTTAACTGTGGAATCCAAAATACAATAGAAATGTAAGGAATCTGTATTTTAGAATATTGTATATTGAACGAAATATAATTGATTTTGGAATCTAGAATGTAAAATTAAAAATGCAGAATCCGAGATATAGAGTTTATAGTGTGGAATATAGAATGTCGAATTTGAAATATGAAAACTGATTTTGCAATCCACAATACGGAATCCTGAATGTAGAATGTGGAATCTAGATTTTGGGATCTTTAGAATTAGATTTTTTGATTTATTTATTATTTTTTTAAAATGGAGAATATCAGTTAGAATTCTAATTCCAGGTTCCACATTTCGTGGAATGTGAACCTGGAATGGGAATTTTATATGTGGAAATCTGAATGTGGAATTTAAAATGTAAGAATCCAGGATGTGGTACCTGAAATGTTGAATCCGCAATGTTAAATATATGGAATTGGAAATATGGTATATGAAATATGGGAATATGGAATGTTTAATTTGAAATGTGAGTTGTGGAATAGGGAATAAGTAACGTAATTAGTCCCTAGAACTGTGTTGGTAATTTAATACTATATCAATAAGCCTGAAAATAGACTATAGAAAGACAATGAGAAGTCATCGAAATCTACTCTTAAGTGGTTTCTGGATCCAACGATACGGACTATTCTTTTGATGCGGTATTTCGCGTACACAACTTATTGAACAGTATACTCAACAAAGTTACAATGGTACTTGTGTACGTGTGTTATTTTCATTTGCACTTGTGAGTCGGTCTTAATCCATAGTCGCAGCGAAATGAACATTTAATGGAATCGCCAATGGTTTTACGCGGCTGCGAGGCATTAAAGTCTTAGCTGCGTGAGTGTTTCTTTCCCTACTGCTTTAGTATCATTGGCGGTAAATTAAAGCCGACCCCTCAAAGCAACCGAACGAAATTGAAAGCTCCACAACTGTATTCGCCTGAGATCCTCTTTTTAGTACAGAAGCACGCAAACAGATTTTAATCGATTCACTCAATTTCGGAGGGATCATTTGAAAATTGGATATTATTCGTGATTTAAACGGAGAAGAGCAAAATTATACATAACAACAAAAATATGCACCCAACAGAAAAAATAATTCCAAGTCAAAATTTTATACGTATAAATTTCTAATATTCATATTGAAAGCGAAATTCATTTAAATAATCATTAACCAAAAAAACCCATATTAAATGTTATTCTTAAGAAATTGAAAGATATTTTTTTAATAAAATAAATATGAAAAAAATATTGTAATTCATTGTAATTACTTTTCTAATTGTTTAATTACAAAAATTTCTTGTTTAATTAAAATTTGAACCAATGAGCAACATTCCTCACAACAAAAGGATATCCCCAGAATATCCGCCGCTTTGTAGGATATTTTAGGGATATCACGAGGACGTCCTTGAGATATCCTAGGATACAATCATGATATTCTCAGGATATCTTAAGGATATAATAAAATATCTCTGGAATGCCCTGAGAATATTTCTAGAAACGTATATATTCAATGTAAAAAAATATCAACATTTTTTTACTAATATTTGTAAAAATTAAAATTATTGTTTTTCCTACATTGAATACTCTTGCAATTATTTTATTACTTCTAACATTAAAATAAATAATTAGCAGATGAAAGAAAATTTGTTTCCGAGGCGTAAAAATTTAAAATTCAATTTAAATACCGGGATTTTTAAAAAATCTGAAAAAATAAAAATTACTGCATCCCCTGCCTCAATCCTTTTTCGTAATTTTTTGGTGGGTTTTGTTATTTAAAATAAATAATTTTCCAAGTGAATAAAAATAGCTTCCGAGACAAATTTAATTCAATTTCAGGGAAATTTTGGAAAATTTGTTCCAAAAGAATCTATATTACTGCTTTTTCGACTTTATCCTATCAAAATTCTTTTTTAAAGGCTTTCGACATTAAAATAAGTAATTAGTATCTGTTATAATTTTTGTTGAAAATAACATTGGTAATTTCAGTTTCATCAAATCTTTGATGTTCTCTCGTAGAATTGGACATAGTTTAATAACAATTTTTCCACCGCTTCAAGCAAATCAATTAAAGTTTTATAAAAATATGCTTCTAATCCATTTAAGTTTTGAGTGAAAACACTATTTTAGTCATTATAAGCATATTAAATATTTTAACTTCAAAATTTAAGTAACTTTAATCAATTTATTTTTGTCAAACAAACGTGTAAAAAAATGAAGTTCACCAATTGAATATATTGTCAAAAAAATTGTTGGATATTATAGTTTAAACTGTTTATCAATACAAAGATTCAGAAATTTCATTAAATTTATATGAACTTAAAAAATGATAGTGATTTCTTGGAAAAATAATATGTGCTTACCATTTTTAAATTTCAGTCGAATAGAGGCACGACTTTATATTGATCAATTTGCTTCAATTTGGAAAACAATTTATTTATTCTAGGTATAATTAGCTTTGAGTGGTTATCACAAATACAAGAACATTTATAACCAAAATCATCTGTCAAAACATTAATTGCAAAAAAACAAAAGACGACACTTTCTGTTCACAGAATATCAAATATCCTAGGGATATCTTGAGGCATTCTAAGAATATTTTTGGATATCCTAGGGATATTTAATGAAATTCCAAATTATATCTTATGGATATCCTTATATATCTTGAAGATGTCCTTGGGATAACCAATCAACCGGTCTATAAGATATTCTAACATTACCCGTTGGATATCCTCAAAACATTCTTAAGATATCCACGGGGTGTTTCCATAATGTAATCGGATATCTAGTGCTATGAGATTTTCACCCAATACATTTCTGTTGATGAACGAAGTGAAAGAGAATGACGGTATGAGTTGATAACATTAAGGAACCGTCAAGCAATTATTATTTGCACTTATACCGTCATTTTTTTCAATTTAGTCAGCATCATTTTTTCAATAAGATTATGACGTTACAATCATGATTGGGTTAAAGAACTTGAATCATTTTGCGTCAATCATGACACGCGCTAAAAATCACGCGTGGGTTGACAAGCCTTCTTTGTGTTTTCAGGCAAAATAATCATTTTAATCTAACTCTTTTTTATCGTTCGTCTTCTTTTCTTTACCTATTGCTGAACAGTTACTTTAAAAATCAAAGGCGGCATT